>CM021104.1:26818115-27064442 GCA_007115665.2 Sequoiadendron giganteum
TGTAATTTTTGAAATTTTTGAAAATAAATTATATTTTTGGAAAGGTTATCGAAAGTTAGGTAGGGTTAGTTCTTTGAAAAAAAAAATTAGACATCAAATATATTCCTTAATTTAATGATCTAAGTTTGGTCCAAACTGAACATTAAATTCTCTTTCACACCAAATAATTTCCTACCTTAATATATCTTAAAATTTAAAAAATAATTAAAGCCATGTAATCTTTAGGAATAGAGTACCTTTCTACACATACAAAATATAAGAACCCAAATTATTTTCCATCACCTGAAATTGAGGAAATAATTTGACAAGGACATGAAAAAATGATACATTTAATTAATGATAAATTGTTTGACCCATTTGGGGCAAGGGAACTAGCTCGATTGGCTAAAGAATCCTATTGCAGGAAAGAAGTCACAAGGTATGGTCTCCCCCCATCCCTGTGGTACTGTAGGGAATATCCTGCCAACGTCAACGGTCAAGTGAAAAACATTTACCACATGCACTATAGTTTATAAGGGAAGCTACCCAATTCTTGTAGTCTAAAAAATAAATTGTTTGACCCATTTGTAAAATCCTTAATGAGGGTTTAGATAGGTTTATGATTGAATTTTTATTAGAATAGTCCCAAAAAAACTGCCAGGGTAGGTAAAACCCTAATAAACCAAATCAAGGGATAGGAGAACCTTTTTGAGGTTAATATTTATACTTACCAATAATAAACATTCATATATGGGCGGGTGCAAAAATATGGGGACCAAAAGAGTGGCTAGTTCACTTTTTCATCCTAAAATAGTGAAAATACAAGCACGTTTTATTTAAACACACTCACGTTATGGGTTGGTAATGATTGAGCCTAGGCTTGGTCATTACCAAGCCATAACATGAGCACATTATAACACACTCATGTTATGGTTTGAATTCAAAAATGCACATTTTTTGAATTCAAAAAATAATTACCATAACGTGCTCGTATTTTGGTCTACATTGAATTTGTTTCTTCTCTTTTTTCCTCTTTCTTCTTGTTATCTTTTAGGGAAACTATATACATGAAATAAAGTATAAGTTGACATTTACATATGGACATTTACCTTCTTATACTTTAATTTATATTTAATGTTTATATTTTTAGGATGTTTGAGAGTTGTTTCGGATCTCCAGGAGTTATAATTTAAATTCTAGTTTATGGAAGATCTTACAATTTTTTAGATAGCCAAATTTTAGTAATCAACATGTCAAATTTTAGTAATCAAGAGGTCAAATTTCAATAACCAAAAAGTTGTATCATCTTTCTCTCTCTATCTCACTCATTTTTATCCCTTATTCTCTAGACCTCTCTCACACACTCTCTCTTTCCCTCTATACTTCTATCTATCTAACCTCTTTCTCCCTCTATCCTTCCCTCATTTCCTCCTTCCCTCCTTCCCTTTATAATTTTCTCTATCTCCCCCCTCTCTCTCTTCCTTCCTCCCACCCACCCACCTTCCCTCTCTACTTCACTCTATCTAACCTATCCCTCTCCACTTCTCTCTCTCCCTCCCTCCTCTCTCTCTCAATCTCTCAACCTTCCTCCTTCCCTCTCTACTTATCTCTATCTAACCTATCCCTCTCTACCTATCTCTCACCCTCCCTCCTCTCTCTCTCAATCTCTCCACCTTCCTCCTTCCCTCCCCTCTCTCTCATTCTCTTTATCACACTTCTCTCTCCCTCTATCCCTCCCTCCTCCCATCTCTACTTCTATCCATCTCTCTTCCTCCCTCCTCTCTCTCCCTCCCTAACTCTCCTCTCTCTCTACTTCTCCCTCCCTCCTGCCCCCTCTCTATCTATGCTTCCTGTAGCATCTCTCTCACTTCTCCCCATCCTCACTGATTCCCCTCTCTCCCAGCAATTTATCCCAACCTCTCATTCTTCTCTGTTCTCTCCTCCACACCTCCACTCACCTCCTCAGCCCCCCATCTCTCTACTTCCCATTCTCATCTTTTCATCTCTTGCTGTGCTCTACCCTTTCTCTCCTTAGTGTGGGCTAACATGATGCTCGGGCTTCATGACATGGTTTAACTGCCTCTTATGGATCTTGGATCTTGTTTAAATCCAACAGTTGTATCAGGAATTAATAGGTTGATCTTTTGGTGCAATGACATCCATATTTCCAACAATTGGTATCAGAGCCAAGGTCATAGGTTCAAACTCCTCGCTTGCACTGGGGGGATTGTTGCAAGGTGTCTACCTTGTTCTCCTTGGCATGGGCCATTATGGTGCTCGGGCTTCGTGACATGGTTTAACCACCTCCTATGGATCTTGGATCTTGTATAAATCCAACAGTTATATCGGGAATTAATAGGTCAATATTTTGGTGCAACAACAATCATCTTTGCAACAATCTATCTCTCTCTCTTCCTCTCCTTCCCTATATACTTCTCTTTATCTCACCACTATCTCTCACTCCATCCCTCCTCTCTCTCTCTCTCTATATATATATATATCACCCCTCTCTCTCAATCTCACCTCTCTCTATTCCCTCCTCCCACCTGCCTTCCATATCTACTTATCTCTATCTAACCTATCCCTCTCTACCTCACTCTATCTCCCTCCCTCCTCTCTCTTTATATCACCTTTCTATCTATCACCTCTCTTTCCCTCCTTGTCTCTCCCTCTCTCTCTATATATATATCTACTTCTCACTCCCTTCCCACATCTCTATCTCTCCTTTTATATATAAATGAATCTATATCTCTTTCTCTCAATCTTTACATCTCCCTCCCTCCTTCCATCTCTCCCTCTCTCTCAATCTCCCAACCGTTATCCTCTCCATCTCTATCTCCCCTTTCCTCTCTACTCTCTCTCCTTCCCTATATATTTCTCTCTATCTCACTCTCTCCATCTCTACCTCTCCCTCACTCCTTCCCTTTATCACTCTCTCCCATATTTCTCTCTCTCACTCTCTCCTTCCCTCTCTAATCACTATTGAGAACAATTCTATCTCTCCCTCCCTCCCTCCCTCTTTCCCTTTCTAATATTATCTATCTCCTCCTTTCTCTCTCTTCCTTCCTCCCACCCACCTTCCTTATCTACTTCCCTCTATCTAACTTATCCCTCTCTACCTCTCTCTCCCTCTCTCCTCTCTCTCAACCTCTCCACCTTTCTCATTCACTCTCTATCACCTCTCCTTCCCTCTCTACTTATCCCTCTCTCTCAATCTCCCAAACCCTATATCGAATATCATAAATCCTAATCCCTAAACCCCCAAACCTCATCCTTATACCCTATACCCTCAACATTATAACCTAAACCTTGAACATTACCCCTCATCCATAAACTTAAACCCTAAACCCAATACCCTCAACCCTCAATCCTATATCACCTTATATACTTCTCTCTATCTCTCCTTTTGTCCATATCTACCTCTCACTTCCCCCTTCCCTCAATTTCCCTCTCTCTCAATATCCCAACCTTCCTCTTCTCTTTGTTTCTATCTATCTATCCATATCTACCTCTCCCTCCCTCCTTCCCTCTACATCCCTCTCTCTTCCTATCTCCCTCTCTCTCCAACTCTCTCAATCTCCCAACCTTACTCCTTCCCTCTATATTTCTCTCTCTCCCCCTTCCCTATCTTTCTCTCTTAGTCCCTCTTTCCTTCTCTACTCTCTATCTCACCATTATCTCTCCCTCTCTCTCTATTTAGGGTTTACAGGTTATGATTTACGGTTTAGGATTTATGGTTCAGGTTTTAGGCTTTAGGATTTAGGCTTTAGGGTATAGGGTTTAAGATTTAGGGTTTATGGTTTAGGGTTTACGGTTTAGAGTTTAAGGTTGGGGTTTTAGGCTTTAGGATTTAGGATTTATGGTTTATGGCTTAGGATTTAGGTCTAACATCCTCTCTCCCACTTCCTCTCTCTCCTCCTCTCTCTTATGTCTATCCCTCCTTCTATCCATCCTGCTCAACTCTCTCTCAGGTATATCTCTCACTCCCTCTATCTCTCTATCTCAAGTCTCTCCCTCCCACCCTAACTAGAGAACTCTCTCCCTCCCTCCCTCCCTTAGGTCTCCCTCTCCCTCTCTTAAGTATATCCCTCCCACCATAACTATAGAACTCTCTCTATCTCTCTCTCTCCCTCCCTCAGGTCTCCCTCTCCCACCCCCTCTCCCTCCCACCCTAACTAGAGAACTCCCTATCTCTCTCTCCATCTATCCCTCTCTCTTATGTATATCCCTCCCATCCCCTCCCCCTCTCTCAAGTCACTTCCTCCCACCCTAACTAGATAACTCTCCCTCTCTCCCCCTCTCCCTCTCCCTCTCAGGTCTATCCTTCCAACCCCATCCCCCTCTCTCAAACCTCTCCCTCTCACCCTAACTAGAAAATTATCTCTCTCTCTCTCACACACACACACACACACACTCCCTAAATCTATCCCACTTCCTATCTCTCCCACTCCCTCTCTATCCCTCTCTCTCAGGTCTCTCCCTCCTACCCCCTCTCCCTCCCACCCTAACAAGATGACTCTCTATCAATCTCTCTCTCTCTCTCTCTCTCTCTCTCTCTCTCTCTCTCTCTCTCTCTCTCAGGTCTCTCTCTCACCCCCTCTCCCTCTCTCAAGTATTTCCCTCCCACCCTAACTAGAGGACTCTCTCTCTCTCTATCTCTCCCCTTCTCCCTCTCTCTCCCTCTCTCCCTCTCTCTTAGGTCTATACCTCCCACAACCTCCCCCTCTCTCACGTCTCTCCCTCCAACCCTAACTATAGAATTATCTCTCTCTCTCTCTAATCTATAATTAAAGGGTTACAAATAATTTTCACTTTACTCCTAATTACAAATTTTATCCCGATCGCAAACAAAATTGTGTGGCTATGTTTCTTAACCATTGAAATTACAAAATTAAGTTCACTTAATTCTTTAAAAAACTTTACTAATTACTTACATGTCATAATTAATATCTCAAAGAAGGAATTAAAGAAGAAATGGAAAGAATAAGAGAAAATTCTAAGGAAAAAGAGAATAAGAGAGATCACAAACTTGATAACAGAGTTCGCTCAATATGAGCTACGTCTCTGATTCTGTTTCTCAATGTTAGATTGATTTATTAATGACACCAATCTTTTAAATTCCTTTTTACATCATCCAAGCTTTAGACCTGCATTACAATTCCTCTTACAGTCTCTCTCAACACCTAAGACTCCTTCACATTCTCCTTTACTTGAAGGATTACAAAATACAAAGTCTATGTGTTACATCAATCTCCAAAAATTACTTTGCCTAATTTCCTCCCAAAAGAATTGATTAATTCTCTCAAGCCTATACCCCCATTTTATACATAAAATTTTGCCCATTATGGTTAAAAACCATAAGATTTACAAATATTTCATATCTCACATTCTTACAAGTAAATTTCAAATATATCCCTTTTTACAAGTAAATATATTTGAAAAATCCCCCATTTACAATAGGAAAATCTCACAAATCATTTAAAATATTATCTAAGACCTTTAATTATATTGAGTAAATGGGCTTTAATATTCTAAAGGATTAGGCCCTTATTTATAGGGGTTAGTATTTTAATTTTGGATTTTTTACTTTTATTTGGGGATTTAATTCTTTAAAATCAATAGATTCAGGCTTATTCATTATTGTTTTAAAGGGTTTAATTTTTTTATTTTTAGGAGATTTGGTTTTAATCCGTTGCCTTTAAAACCCACAAAATTTGCTTGCGATCTTGCAAAATCCACTTGGAATCCCATAAAATGGATTTTGTGAAATAAAATAAACCTCCACCACTTTATTTCTCAATAATAAAGCAAGGTGTAGTGGTGGTACTTTATTTTAGTGAGGGGGGTCCACATTTTTTCCGCATCACTTGCACTTTCCACATTAGCATCCAATCAACTACCATGTTAGCATCCAGTCAACCTTCAACTTTGACTGGCCATATCTTCGCCATATGAGCTTCATTTTTGACAAAACAATCGACGTTGGAACCATGGTGATGAGCTCCTCCATGTGATGCCACCTTTGACCAATTTTGGAATGATCAATATTTTTCCTTTTTGATTGGCCTCTATACCCGATTTGACCCCAACTTTGACTGACCATAATTTTGGCGTACAAGCTCCTTTTTTCCCCATTCAAGTGGTGTTGGGTCCAGTTTTCCAAGCACTTCGACATGGCGATGGTTTTTCTGGATTTTGAGACTATGATATTTTGAGGTCTTCTAGATCCTCTTGGATCATTCCTCCCAATTAAGAATCTTTTGGACAACCAAAGGTGTATTTTTAGATAGAGATTAAGTGAGGGCATTGTCGCCTCACTTACCTAGTATAATTTTTCCACCCTGCTAGAATTTTGATCATCTAAATCATCACAAACAAGATGAAGAATGAGATAGTGTAGCTAATACAATCAACTAAATACCCATCAATACTCATTGTTGCATCCACTATCCACATAGAAATAATTAGTAGAATGGAAAGAAACAATATTGAATATACTAATGTGAAGGAAAAAGTATCAACTTGTTGAATCTCTTGAATAGGAACATCATTAGAAAATGAGTCATTCAAACCCCCTTTTACCACTTGAGGCTGAATGCTTAAATGTGCTTGCAACTGATCCTCACACTGTGCTATTTGTGACACCTTATCATGATTAGAAATCATTTCGTTTTCATGCTTAATATCACTAGTTGTTATGGACATGAGGGTTAATTTATTTCTTGCATTTGCAACCATTTTCAAATGCCACATGTTTATAATAGATTTATCACTCTTCATGTGATGATTTTTCAGAATGAATTCAATTCCATCCTTAAATAAATGATACCTGTTATGTTCCCTATAGAAAATGGCCTTTAAGCCATACAAGCAAGGACTTCCCAAACCAATCCCACAAATGTCAAGAAAAATTACATCTAACTCTACCTCATCTACAAGCTTGGATGTGATTGTAAATCGGACTTTACATTTCCTTGACACATGTAACCAAGAATTATCATGCACCCAACCCAATAGATATGGTTTAGGATGAGGTATTGTTTTTAATCCCAATTACTTAGCAAGTTGTTCATAGATTAAGTATACTTGTGATCCACTATCAATGAGTGCATCAATTTTACTCTATTTTGCAATAGTCCTTATATGAAAAAATTTGTTCCTTTTACTTTCAATAGGGATCTCATTATTCTTTACAAAAGAAGCATGGGAAATAATACTAGCAACAAGAATCATACCTTTTATACCCACAACTGTTATCTTGGTTTCATCATCAGAATCTAATCCGAGGTCTTGCATGATAGCTGCTGTCTTTTTCTTACCCTTTCGATCTTTGAACAACTTTGGGTTTTGATCAGGATGTGATTTCCAACACTTTGCATCTTCGTGCCCTTTCTTTTTGTAGTGTGAGCAATAAGGATTTTCCTCCTCTTTCTTCACAAAAGTTATCTATTGCACTTCCTTCTTCCCTTTCTTGTTTCCTTTCTGCTTACTGGATTCCATTAAGAAACATTCATGACTATTTTTCGTGCCTTTTTCAAGATGAATGGATTGCACACTAACTTCATCAAGGTTATTTGGATTGAACATAAGTATTGTATACCTCAAATTTTCATGTAATCCACTTATATACTTCAACAAAGTTTCTTGTGTGTATAATAGAATGCCCAAAATTAAAGCTCTTTTCCTAAATTCAACTGTATATTCCTATACACTTTATCCTTTGTCTTTCCTTAATAATTTCTAGTTCATTACTAATATTTGAATCTATCCTAATGGATAAAATTGTTTCTTAAGTTTAGTTGTAAACTCAAACCAAGAAGAAACGATTTTACCATATCGGTTGAGATCTTCTTGATTTTTTCTCTCCCACAAAATTAGAGTTGTGCCTCCCAGGTGAAGAGTATCTAATTGGATCTTTAAAGCATCATTAGTGAACTTTTGTAACCTACGATAAAATTCAATCTGTTTGATCCAATTGTCAAGTTTCTTTGCATCCAGTTCTCCATTATAGGTTGGAAAATCAAATTTAACATCAAGTTTTATCAAAGGTAAATTTGATTCAGACTGTACAGGTTGTTTCTTCTTAGGGGAAGAAGTAGAAAAATAAGATGAAGAGGAAGAAGAAGAAGAATATGAATAAGATGAGGATGGAGGTTTAGGAGGTTCACTACCATCTTCTACTCCTTTTCCTTTATTTTCTATCAGAGATGATTCACCTTCCTCCTTCTTTCTATTTTTCCTCTCCTTTTTCTTCTCATGATTTTTGTACAATTCTTCCACCATCATCTTCATATTGAGGAATGCTTTGTGAAACAGTTCTTCATTCTCAAATATTTCAAGACTAGAAGGTTTTCCTTCTTTTGGTTGCTCCATGGCTTGTGTTCGAGTAACTAAAATCTTCAAGTGACCCTTCCCCTCTCTTTAATTTCAACCTAGTTAACATCCACCACTTACAATTTTTCCTATTAAATTTCTTTGAAACCAAACTTGATATGTAATTAAAGGGTTGCAAATAATTTGTACTTCACTCCTAATTACAAAATTTATCCTGATCGCAAACATAATTGCATGGCTATGTTTCTTAACCATTGAAATTATAAAACTTAACTAATTACTTAAATTCCATAATTAATATCTCAAAGAAGGAATTAAAGAAGAAATGCAAAGAATAAGAGAAAATTATAAGATAGAAGAAGAGAAGAGAGATCATGAGATTGATAACGGAGTTCGATCAACATGAGCTATGTCTCTAGGTATGCTTCTCAATGTTGGACCGCTTTATTAATGATGCCAATGTTTTAAATTCCTTTTTACATCATCCAAGCTTCAGATCTGCATTACAATTCCTCTTACAGTCTCTCCAACACCTACGAATATTTCACATTCTCTTTTACTTGAAGGAATACAAAATACAAAGTCTCTGTGTTACATCAATCTCCAAAAATTATTTTTCCTAATTTCCTCCCAAAAGAATTGATTAATTCTCTCAAGCCTATACCCCCCTTTTATACATAAAATTTTGCCCATTATGGTTAATGTGGATATTTAATATGTTGATATTTTGTCCTTGATGTCAGAATTGCTATTATGGCACTTTGGTCTTGACTCTTTGGTCTTGGCATTTCATTAGTTCAGCTATGGCATTTTGGCATTGATATTGTGTTACTTGATTCAGTATTAGCTTACTCCTAGTCTATTCATGGTTTGGCATTTAGTACTTTGATTATGGAAATTATTATGGTTTGGGTTTACAATCATATTTATTATATCTTGTGGTACTGATCAGGCTGAGCTTCATATGTAGATAAAGGTTATCTTCCTTATACATGTATATGGCATGGCTATTTAGGTATATCATTTCAGTCATTCATTATTAGTTGGTTTTCAATTCCATTGATACTTATCAAGTTGATTTATTGGAATGATTGGTTGATCATGGCACATATCTCTCTTATGTCATTGATTATGATACATTACTTGTTCCATGGCATTTTGAGTTGGAATTATATTGATGTTCTCTTTGGAACTTGAGTCTGATAATTCATTTGGCATCATTGATATATGAGGTTTCCATTTTGTCTTCAGTTGGTTGTCATTTCATAGCTCTCTCACATGGTTTTGGTGTCACTAGTTAGGACACAGTGAGTGACATCTATGGAGTCTTCATCTAGTTGTTATGGTTTAAATTAGCTTGAGTTCATAATCAGTTACTAAAGGTGATCGTTGGTTATGATAGTGTTAATTGTATGAGTCTTGGTAAAAATCACCTCTATGGCTGAAAGGTAATATCATGGCAATATTATAATGTTGATTTGAGGCATTAGCTTGTCTAACTTACATTTGTAAATGATAGAATGAATTCATATTTGATTTGAGTCCTATAATTATTGATTTATTAGGCCTTAAGGCTAATAGGAAGCTTGTGGATATATGTAAAAGTCACTTTGAAGTGACAAGGCATCGACATATTTGAAAAGAGTTTAAATTGCATGGTAATAATGTTAATTATTATGTTAGACTTATTGCATGGTATTAAGTTGATGTGGACTAAATTTTTGAAGTTGCGGACTTGAAAAAGAAATGATTATTTGATAACGAATAAGGTTTCCTTCCGGACTTCAAATGGTATTATGATTTGTCAAAATCATCAAATGCACATGGCTCGAAGGAGTTTAGGGCAAGCATTTTTGTCATTATTTTTGAGAAGGGTTTGAAACCCTTGCCTTTTCTCTGCCATGGGTATCAATTTTTTGTCATTACTCTCCTTTATGCAACTAAATGAATAGGCATTGAAGCTCTTTGTAAGAGCTATGAAGCTATTGGAAATCTGTTTCACTATTTCACTAAGGGTATGGACTCGAGCATGAAAGGATTATGTTGATTCATCAAACAACTGGGTTGGTAACATTCTCACAATAGATTTATCAGGTTCATTTTCAGTTTCTTTGAAGATCTTCAGGTATTCAGTTCTCTCATTGGTGAAAGTTTCAAAGAGTTCTCACTATTTGGTTTATTTTTCATGCCTTGTCTAGAATCTTTTCCACCATTTTGATGATTATTTGTATCAGATCCACAAATAGTCTTGATGCTTGAATTAGATAAGGTGAAAAAGGTTTATTTATCTAAAAATGATGCATTCAGTTCGGTTACTTTGCATTTCTCATGGTGGGTGGTCGAAAAACATTGTTTATTTTGTTCATCATGATAAGGGTTCGGCTACATTTCTTCTGGCATTTGCAGTTACTACAATTTTGTTTTCTATTTGAATGGAAAAAGGTTTTTGAGGGTATTTTTCTAGAAGGGTATCTAAAATATGAATTACTGTTGCATATGTTTTTAATAGATGTTATGACATGCAGATTTTTTATTCTTTCAGGGTTTTGGTTTCTAACACAAAAAATGACACTTTCTTTACTTTTCCTGAAGAAAACCCTTGTGTGAATTTTCAAAATGATGGTCTCCACCCATCATGGCCCTTGAGGGGTTCAGAGTTATTTCACTTAAAATAAACCTTCTTGCACATTTTGTAAGAAGAAATCTTTTCTTGTGGATACTTCTATGAATCTCAAATGATACCTGGAATATATTGGATGAAAAGATTGAATTATTAAAAATACCTCTGTTGATGGATAACACACATGTATTTGTTTTAATGACTGAGAAAAAGACATTGAAAATAGCATTTGTATTGTCTATTTTGAGAGACATTTTTAGTGATTACTTTGATATTGTAAATTTGAAACAAAATGCAATATGAAAAAGTCTTGATAGGTGAATATGTTTACTATTTTGAAGGTTCATCTTTAAGAACCTTGAGGATTTTAAAGGTGTTTATTTTGAGAGGCTAGTGTGATAAAAAAGGAAAACATAAAGTTCCTCTATGTTATTGTATTTCTGTAAACTGAAAAGGGGTTGGTGTTCCTTGAGATGGTGCTCATAAATTAGCCTATAAGGCATTGTTAACAGTGGTTTTTAAATAAGAGCCTGAAAGGTAGTAGTTTAGGAGTGGTTTTTCTACCCTAGGAGGGTTTTCCACTCGACATATCTTGTGTCTCTTTGCTCTTTTGTGGTTTCACTACTTTACTATGAGAATGCTTTATTATGCAATGTTTTATTGTCATACTTCTCATTTCAATTATATGTGATTTCATTGAATTTATGGATGATTTAATCATTGAAATAATGAGAGCATAATTGAGTTTTGTTTCTTTTTCTGAAAATTGTCAAATTGGTTCATGGCACTAATTCATCCCCCCTCTCAGTGTCTTTTTCACTCCAACAATTGGTATCAGAGCATAGGGTCCTCTGATAGGTCCAATCAACCTAGGATTGATTCTGGTCTTGGAGTTTTTTTAAAATGACTCAAGCTCATGAAGGCACATATGTGACTAGAGCTCCATTATTTGATGGAACAAATTATGTAATTTGGAAAATTAGAATGGAAAGATATCTGATTTCTATTAATCTTGAAGTGTGGATCATAGTTTTAAATGGGTACAATGTACCAACTACATTACCCACAATTGTTGATGAAAAGAAAAAATATGAAACAAATGCGAGAGAAAAACATGCTATCTTGTGTGCATTAACTAAAAATGTCTTCATTAAAGTTATGCACTAAATTTCTTCTAAGGAAATATGGAATAAACTTGAAACCATCTATCAAGGAAATGAAAAGGTTAAATAGTCAAAACTCCTCACTCTAAAACATCAATTTGAGGAATTCAAAATGAGGGATGATGAAAAAGTGTTTGATTATTTCTTGACAGTTGATGAAATTGTCAATGCTATGAAAGGCCTAGGAGAAGAAGTAAAAGAATTTGATGTTGTAACTAAGGTCATTAGAACCTTACTACCTAAATTTGAAGCTAAGGTTTCTACTCTTGAATAAAAGAAACACTTTGACTAGCTTATCTTAGATAGCCTACAAGGTACTTTGACTTCCTATGAAATGAGAATCAATAAAAAAAATTCTATTGGAAAAGAAACTACCTTTGACATTGAAAAGAAAGAAAAAGATGAGGTTAGTGAGTCCGAATTTTTTGATTCAAAAGAATCCCATTTTGTTCGAAAGCTTAAGAAGGGATCTGGAAAATATAAGGGAAAACTTTCCTTTAAGTGTTTTAACTATGGAAAAATAGGTCACTTTGCTGCAAAGTGTCCCTATGGTGATGAAAATAGTGACAATGAGAAATCTGAAAAACTGCCTTAGAAAAAGGCTTATAGACCCAAACAAAAATTCAACTTCAAAAAGAAGAAGAGTTTTTTTAGCAAAAATGAAACAGACACCGAATCTGAAGATTCTTTAGCTAAAGAAGATGAAACATTATTCATGGCTGAAATCATTCAAAAAGAATATACTAACAACAATGATGTTGAAGATGGTGAGGTGGATCTAGAAGGTGAACTGAAATGTGCTTTAAAAGAGATTAGGAAACTCAAAAAGAAAATTCTTGCTCAAGATCAAAATTCTTCTCAAGCTCTTGCTCAAGAGAAATTTTCAAATCAAGAAATAGTATCCTTGAAGACTCAACTTGAAGAAGCCAAGAGAGTTGCAAATTATCTTCATATTGGTATAAGTAATAAAGATCAAGAAATTCAAAAACTTGAACATGAAATTGTTGATCTTAGGAAGACCATTGAAAAGTATGAGAGTAATTTAAAACTGAATGAAATTCTTAGTAAGCAGAAAATGAACGAGGATAAAATTGGTATTGGGTTCGTGAAGGGTAAATGTTCATATGATGATGCAAAGAAAAAATATGTTGCTGAAAACAAATGTTTTGAATCAAATCATCTTGATTCTGATAAGAATCATGTTCATCGTTTTAGGAATAACAAAACATCATACAATTTCAACCCTTTCTTTTATGGGTATTGTTTTTTCTAGAATAGATTTGGCCATAAGGTGAGCTCTTGTAGGCTTATGAATCCTAGAATACCTAGATTTGGTCATAAACAACACTTTGGTTTTGTTAAACAAATAAAATTCTTTAAATGCAATACTTTGGGTCACTCTATTAAGCAGTGCAAAGCTGATCTACAAGATAAATAACAAAAAACCAAAAAGGTTTGGAAACCTAAGAGTGTCAAAAACATAGAGAAAACTATGTTAGTCCAAACTGCTCTTCATTGCAAGAGAAAGGAGTTATGGCTCCTGGACAGTGGTTGTTCTAACCACATGACTGGTGACAAGGATAAATTCATAAAACTTGAAGATTATGTAGGTGGGTATGTGAAGTTTGGTGACAATTCTGGTATGTAAATCAAAGGTAGAGGTTCACTTCTTCTAAATGAGGACACTCCTATCTACAATGTGTACTATGTAGAAGGTCCAAAGAACAATATTTGAAGTGTTAGTCAAATTTGTGACAGTGGTTATCATGTTGTATTCACTTCACAGGATGTGAGATTAAAAACAAGCTTGGAAAGGTTGTTGTTGATGGAAGAAGGACTAAAGGAAATGTTTACAATCTTCTTGGCATATTTGGAAATAACAATAATCAAGGTATGTGCTTAATGGGTCAAGTAGAAGAAAGTTGGTTGTGGTATAAGAGACTAGGACACATTAAATTTGACAATATAGTAAGGATCAGAAAAAACCAGAATGTGAGAGGTTTCCCTACTCTAAGAAAACCAGAAAATATAGTTTGCAAAGAATATCTAAGAGGTAAGCAAACAAAGGTTAGTTTCAAATCCAAAGAACATGCTTCAATTAAACCTTGCAGCTTGGACACACTGGCTTATGTGGTACTACTAGGACAAGGTCAATAAATGGTGAGAAGTACTTCATGTTATTTGTAGATGACTACACAAGGATGGTTTGGGTAACCTTTCTCAAACATAAATTAGAGGCTTTTGATAGATTTAAAATCTTTCGTAAAATGGTTGAGAAAGAATCTGATATGAAACTTAAATACTTGAGATCGGACAATGGAGGTGAGTTCAACTCTCAATAATTCATTGATTACTATGAGAAACATGGTATAAAAAGGCAATATGCTATTGCAATGACACCTCAACGGAATGGGGTTGTGGAAAGGAAAAATAGAACAATGAAAGAAATGACTAGAACAATGCTTGATGAAGCCGAGTTACCTAATATGTACTGAAAATAAGATGTTCATACAGCTGCCTATATTCTGAACAAAGTACAAATAAGGGTGAAATCCTATTTCACTCCATATGAGCTATGGTATGGTAAATCTGCCTCTATAAATTATTTCAAAATATCTGGTTGTAAATGCTTTATCAAAAGAGATGGTGAAAACTTAGGAAGCTTTCAATCCAAATATGATGAGGGTATCTTTTTAGGATATTCTACACACAACAAAGCTTATAAATGTTTCAATAATAGGTTGAATAATATTGTTGAATCTGTTAATGCCAAGTTTGATGAAAAGTTTCTTTTAGATGTTGAACCTATGTAGGATGATGAGGAAGAAGAATTTGAACTTGAAATAAATTCAGAAGGAGCTATGAAACAACTAAGCCTGAAGTTGAATAAAAAAATCCTAAACTTGTTGAAAGAAGTCTTAAAAATGATGAAACAAGTCTTGAAAAGTGTGTCTAAAACTCCTTCATAATCTCTTACTAGAAACCATCCTAGAGATTTGATTATTGGAGATAAATATGCAAGAGTTCAAACAAGAAGAAAAATTGCCAAATCTGATGAAAAATCTCACATAGCTAAGCTTACAACTTTTTGTTTGATTACACAATTTGAGCCAAAAAATTATGATGAAGTTTTGACCGATGAATGTTGGCTTAATTCTATGCAGGAAGAAATTGATCAGATTGAGAAAAAATAGACTGGGGAGTTAGTCCCAAGACCAGATGACAAGAATGTCATAGGTGGTAAATGGATTTTCAGAAATAAATGTGATGAAAATGACAATGTTTTTCATAACAAGGCAAGGTATGTTTGCAAAGGGTATGCTGAATAAGAAGGTATTGATTTTGGTAAAACCTTTGCACCTATTGCTAGACTTGAATCTATTAGAATATTCTTGTCTTATTTTTTTTTCAAGAACTTTACTATTTATCAAATGGATGTCAAAACTGCTTTTCTAAATGGCTATTTAGATGAAGAAGTTTATATAGAACAACCCGAAGGATTTATCTGCAAAAACAATCCTAATCATGTTTATAGGCTGAAAAAGGCTCTATAAGGCTTAAAACAAGCACCTAGAGCTTGGTCCTCTAGGCTAGATAATCATTTGATTTCTTATGGATTTGTTAGAGGAGGTGTTGATAGTAGTCTTTATGTTAAGATTGAAGGTTCTGATATTCTAATTGTTGAAATCTATGTAGATGATACTATATTTTTCTGCAATAATATTGCTTTGAGTAAAAAATTCTCTCAGATTATGGAATCTGAGTTTGAAATGTCAATGTTGGGAGAATTAACTTTCTTTTTGGGTCTTTAGATTTCTCAACTTGAAAATTGTATATTTCTCTCTCAAACAAAGTATGCAAGAGAGATGCTTAAAAAATTTCAAATGCATGAATGTCATCCAGTTAGCACTCTAATGGCTACAGGCTGCAAAATTAGTAAGGTTTATGATTCTCCTGATGTCAATCCAACTAATTATAGGTCAATAATTGGTATCTTGTTATATCTAACAACTTCTAGACCTGATATAATGCAAGCATTTTGTATGGTTGCAAGATTTCAGTCATCTCCTAAATAATTTCATGTTACTGTTGTTAAGAGAATTCTTAAATATGTTAAGGGCACTATTGATTATGGTCTTTGGTATCCTAGGAGCAATAATTTTTCATTAATTTCATATACTGATGCTGACTGGGTTGGTTGTCTGGATGATAGGAAAAACACTAGTGGTGTTGCATTCTTTCTTGGTGATCGATTAGTGGCATGGCACAACAAGAAACAAGAATCAGTCTCACTGTCTACTACTGAAGTAGAATATATTTTTTCCACGTCTTGTTGTATGCAAGTAATTTTGATGGCATAAACTCTACATGATATGGGTATTGATGTTCCTAATCCTGTTCATATTCTATGTGATAACACTAGTGCGATTAATATCTCCAAAAATATTGTTATGCGCTCTCACACTAAACAAATTGCTATTAAATTTCACTTTCTTCATGAAAAGGTGTTGGCTAATGAGGTTTCTATGTAATATGTTCCTACTCAAGCATAGGTTGCAAATATCTTCACTAAGCCATTGGCGAAAGTGGTATTTGAAAGAATTTGGTCTAGACTGGGAGTTGTCTCTCAATCTTTGCTCTCTTAATGCTCTATCATGGATTTAGGGGAAGCTTTTTAGCTCTCTTAGCAGCATATTGCTGCTTCACATGTTTTTTTATTTGTTGCTTCACTGCTATATCTGCAACTCTTTCAGTTCAGTTTCTTGGAATTTCACTATTTTCCCTTTTTCCTTGTGACAAAAAGGGGGAGAAAATGATGGTTCAGCGGTTGGGTTTCGATGGCTAATATTTTCCATCAATGACAAATGGGGATTTTGTTGATATTTTGTCCTTGATGTCAAAATTGATATTATGGCACCTTGGTATTGACTCTTTGGTCTTGGAATTTAATTGGTTTAGCTATGGCATTTCGGCATTGACATTGTGATACTTGATTAAGTATTAGCTTACTCCTAGTCTATTTATGGTCTAGCATTCAGTACTTTGATTATGGACAGTCTTATGGCTTGGGTTTACATTCATTTTTATTATATCTTGTGGTACTGATCAGGTTGAGCTTCATGTGCAGATAAAGGTTATCTTGCTTATACAAATTTATGGCATGGCTATTCAGGTATATCATTTAATTCATTCATTATTAGTTGGTTTTCAATTCCATTGATACTTATCAGGTTGATTTACTGGTATGATTGGTTGATCATGGCACATATCTCTCTTATGTCATCGATTATGATACATTACTTGTTCCATTGAATTTTGGGGTCAAATTATACTAATGTTCTCTTTGGAACTCGAGTCTGATAATTCATTTGGCATCATTAAAATATGAGGTTTCTATTCACTCTTTAGTTGGTTTTGTCATTTCATAGCTCTCCCACATGATTCTGGTGTCACTAGTTAGGACACAGTGAGTGACATCTGCGGATTTTTAATCCAGTTGTTATGGTTCAGATTAGCTTGAGTTCATAATCAATTACTAAAGGTGATCTTTGGTTCTGATAGTGTTAATTGTATGAGTCTTGGTAAAAATCACCTCTATAGCTGAAATTTAATATCATGGCAATATTATAATGTTGATTTGAGGCATTAGCTTGGCTTACTTACATTTGTAAATGACATAGAATGAATTCATATTTGATTCAGGTCCTATAATTGTTGATTTATTAGGCCTTAAGGCCGATAGGAAGCTTGTGGATACAAGTAAAATTCACTTTGAAGTGACAAGGCATCGACATATTTGAAAAGCGCTGAAATTGCATGGTAATAAAGTTAATTACTATGTCAGACTTATTGCATGGTATTAAGTTGATGTTTGAAGCCACAGACTTGAAAAGGAAATGATTATTTGAAAACGAATAATGTTTCCTTTCAGACTTTAAATTTTATTATGATTTTTCAAAATCATCGAATGCAAATGGCTCAAACGAGTTGAAACCCTAGCCTCTCTGTCACCATGGGTATCAAGTTTCTTTTGTTAATCTCCTTTATGCAACTAAATGAACAGGCATTGAAGCTCTTTGTAAGAGCTATGAAGTTGTTTGTGTAGACACCGAAAATTGGTCTAGGCGTGCGAACACCACTTTTGACATAATTTTCTATTATCCATGGTCATGATTAAATAATGTTTATTATTTAATTACCCCTTTTGTCATACTTTAATTATAATTAAATATTTATTATTTAATTATTCAATTTAATCCTCTTTATCTATAATTAAATATTTATTATTTAATTATTCAATTCCACCTTTTCAACAGTGAAATTAAATAAGTTATCTTTATTTAGTTAATTAAGTCTTTCATTTTCAAAACTTGAATTAAATTAGCATTTAATTCATTTATTAATTATTTATATCACATTCTTCTATCATTCAGTTATCTAAGTCATTCACTCATCTTATGACTCAAGATCTATTTTAAATCAGTCAGTTATTCTCGGGTTCGATATCTAACCATCTCTGCGAGAGGACTCTCTGTCACAACTAGTTAGTTAACTAGTTCTAACTCATGTGCATGAATGCGTTTATTAATTAAATATCTTTATTTAATTAATTAATTTATGTATGCATTCGAATTCTTCATCTTCGACTTCTAACTTTTCCTTTGACATTCAAAATCTATTTCTTCTATTTTTGAAGACTCTTAACTGAAGATTAAGATCGAGAATTCTTGTTCTTTCTATTTTCGAACAGTCTTGACACAAGATTAAGTTCTCATTCTAATTTAGTCTTTATCTTGTAGTCTTTTCTAACTCACGTTCTATCTAACACATAACTCACATCACATGACATTCATCAATCTCATCCGTCGATCTCTCTTTGAATCTAAGTCGATCATTTGAAAACCCAAAATCTATAAAATGGCTTGTCATTATCATTATTCCTCCTCCCAAAATCATACACTTTTGAGAAGAAACTTATCTTCGATATTTTTCTTAGAAATTCAACAAGGTTATGCTTGCATCAATACTAAAAATCTGAGGGCAAGAATACTAAAACAACAAAATGGAAAAGAGCAATTGAGATAATTCGAAGGAGTGGATGCATATTATGTGAAAGCTTTCCAATTGATTTGTTTAGTTTAATCATATTTACTTATTCATTCTTTGTTGTTTTGATTTAGATTATTTGTTAGTCTAGAATTGATCATTGTAATCTATGCAACTATTAGCATTAATCTCCAGAAAATCTAGGTCTTACATTTGGTGAACCTGACGTGAACACGCTTCAAATTCGCACAACATCTTTCCGTTTTTTTATTTTTTTAATTTTTCAGGAATCGTATGACACACCGCATCTATTCAGAAAAATGACGCATCTGTCCTTGAGCACCACATCTACCATATTCCGCGACGCATCTTCCATTTTGCATGCATTCGCCTATCAACACGAATTGCATCCACCTATCAACAAGTCGAGCCACATCTACCTGGTAATAATTTTTTCACTGTTTATTCACTTCCGTACATTCGCATTTTGATTTTTGATTTTTTGCTTATTTCATTTTTCGCTAATGTTTGTTTACAGGTGTGTTAAGGTGGATTAACTTAGTTTTTTGCAAGACGAAGCATAGAAGACCATAAAAAACCCAAAAACCATTATTTTCTATAGGACGAAAGTCGAAGACACCAAAAACAAACTACTGATCAGTTTGCATGTAGGACCTAGTGAATTTGTTAATTTTATTTTAGTAAGGTTTTTCTTTGGTAGTTAGATAATTGTCTTTTGGATTAAAAATATTCAGTGTCTACTTTGTTTGGTGCGAAAGCACAATTATGTCACCCTTTACGATTCAGTATATCTAAGTATCCTCTCCCCCTGCGCAGTCATGTGATCCTGGGTGTAAGAGAAATGGTTATTGACTCTAGAATTTGGGCCTGTCTTGGTGGGAAAAAGTACTCACCCCAAGATGACTTAGACCGGTAACACGCTTTTGCTAGCGACTTCCACCTGGTATATAAAAATGGATTTCTGGAGAAAGCCCAAAAATCACACTCACTATTCCAACGAGAAGCAAACAAATGGTCTCTCGTCGAGCTGAATACTGCCCCATGAACGGAAAGCCCTTACTAAACACCATGTTGTAGTTTTTCCAAAATCCTACCTATTTGTTGGTGCAGCAGGTCGGACCTGTGAAGCTGTCTTACATTCTTATGGTTCATGTGTAGAGACGAAATGTATGCCATGGGAGTTTCATGGGTATAGTAGCTTGATTGCCCCATATAAGTGAGTGTTGTGGAGGGGAGCTAGTGGGGTCAAGCTACTAATCATCCACCGTGAATATGCGTAGTTGGAGAAATCCAAGTAAGAACTCAGCAAGTATTGTCCACAAAGCCTAGGTTGTAAATGTTTTTGGTCTTAACAGTTCTATCATCACAAACTAAAAATACATTGATTTTTGTGCTTGTTTTTGTTGTATTCGTCAAAACACTTGATCAACAAAATAGATTCAGTCAGAAAACAATCTTCTAAAAAATGCAATTGTCACAAAAGTCACAACTATCAATTTTAACACCGCATCTATCCTAGCGAGTCACAATTTTTAGGGGAAACACCCATGTGTTTGTTAGCAAAGTATTCTTTTACATAGTCTAAGCATTCTGAGCCGCAACTATCAAATGTTAACTTGCATGTGTATATGCAAGCCACATCTGTCAAAAGAAAAACCACATGTGTCTGTCAATAAGTTTAGATTCACAGTCGTTATTCTCAGTCGCAACTGTTACTGTAAGCCACATCTGTCAGAACATAAACCACATCTTTCACAAGTCTAAATAACCAGTCGACATTCGAAACTAGGTTTTAGTCAAATCACCGAATGCACATTGGTAAACCACATCTGATAGCTGAACCGCATTTGACTGTCAACAGAAAAATTAGCAAACTGCAAATCAAGTCTGAAACATAATAGTTATTTTTTGCTTTTGTTTCTTAAGATCAACCTTGGAAAGAAATTGGAAAACTTTTCTCAAAACCTTGCATCATCGGGTGTCATATACGTCTTAGTCATAGTCAACGCCTTAGTCATAGTCATCCTAAGTTGCAGGCATATAGATACTTCCTAGGAAATTGCATATTGTAGAATAGATAATTTTCCTTGTCATTGGATACGTTCATGTTCCAATTTGTCATAATCATTGAACCTAGTCACTTTAGTCCTATTTGTGAATCTTTCTAGCTCAACAGTCTAGTTTGGGAAATTCATCTTTTCAACTGTCTTTGTCCTACAATCAAGTTCCTTGGTCAAAATCAAATCCTTGCATACATTTATTCCAAAGGAGGTAGGTTATACCCATTTTAGAATCATTTACCGTTATAGTCTACTCAAAAAATTTCATATTATTCGTCCTATCATACGTCATCTTGGTCTACGTCATTTTAGATATCATTTTTAGCAACATCCTTTATTGTCAGAAAATCCAAAAACATAGACATAGGACATATCAATTTTTAGACATAGTCTGCATTACCGCATTTTGAGCAAATTTTCATGGTCAAAACAAGGTCTCAAAAGAAACAAAAAGCAATGTCAGACCCCAATGAATTTATCAATCCTTTCACAAATCAATCATCAGGAAAATAAAGACTACACAGACCTTTTCTTGAAAAACACGTCACTAGGGACACACATGGACAAATTTACATTGAAGACATAGACGCACTAGTACAAGATCTTGAATTCGCATCCTTTATGGATGAATGTTTGGCAAACGATCCCCAACGATGTCTAGCAAAGTTGCTAGCAGAAGGTGCCAAACTACCAATAGGATTTCACATTCATACTTTGCAAACACCGCCTATTCAACCAACACAAACTATGATGTCAAGTGTTTCTATTCCCCAAATCACCACAATAATACCAATTGGCATACCAACTTAGACATTGTCAATTGTAAACACAACCCCTTTCAACATAACACAAGGTTTACAATTTATTGCGGGAGCAACTTCATCCAACCCCTTTGGCACCAACACGACTGGTAAGAGATCCAAAGTTGGCATGAATATTCCTATACCAAATCAGACTATTCAGACAGGAAATATTCCTAATCCAAATCAAACCATTCAAATAGGAAATATTCCTATACCAAATCAGAACATTCAGACAAGAAATATTCCTATACCAAATCAAAACATTCAAACAGGATATATTCCCAATCCAAATCACAACATTCAGATAGGAAATATCCCAATCCGAATCAGAACATTCTAACGGGATACATTCCCTTGCCAAATCACAACCCATCACAAAACATGGCATTTCAGAATAATTACAATGATCCAAATAACACCAACAACATGTCCTTGATGCAAGTAGATGTCCTCCAAAACTAAATGCAAACTCTTCAACAACAGATGGACAACATTTTTATGTTAGGCAAATGAACTATCTCAGTGCAAGATCTATGTCCATGTCCATTTGACAAAGTGCTTTATATGACACCTTTCCCCCATGGATACATTATACCAAATTTTCCTAAGTATAATGGGAGGAAGAATCCTTTGGAACACATTAGATAATTCTCAACAGCATGCATGGACATATCATATGACCCCACATACTTGATGCGACTATTTCCGTGAACCCTTATAGGGATAGAATTGGAATAGTTTTCTAAATTATCATATGGTATACGATCTTGGGGTGAATTAGCTGAGAAGTTTGTCAAACACTTTTCTTTTAACATAGAAAATGAAGTAACAATAGCAACCTTGTGCCACATGACACAAGAAGATGGTGAAACTCTCACCACTTTCTTCTAGAGATGGAGAAGTCTAGCTAGCAGATGTCCAATTGAAATACCCAAAATGTAGGTCATGATATTCATTGAAAACATCAATCCAAAACTCAGAGGTGACTTAAGGGTACATTGTCGTACTTCATTCCTAGACTTGGTCTGAAAGGGCATCATTCTTGAAAAAGACCTTATTGGCAAAGGAGAAATAAAAGTACCAGGAAGAAACCCCATTGTCCAACATCAAAACACACCAAATGATAGAAACAAATTTTGGTCTATAAACAAAAATGTTACAAATGACGGCATTGTTGATGCTAAAACCATACATACAGGATCAGTTATCACACTTAGAGGTTACAATCACAATCAAGACATGACGAATAGTCCAGACCAAACATCCAATTATGTCCAAAATTCACAACAACAACGACCACAAAGGAGATTTCCTACACGTGAATTTACCCCTTTAGGGGAACCAATCGAAGAAGTTTTCAAAGAGTTGATTAAACATAATCCCATTAAACCTTTGAAACCAAGAGAGTATGATCCAAGACAGTTTAAACCTTCATGGTGGGATGACAAAGCCTATTGTGACTATCATCGAATAAAAGGACACAACCTACAACAGTGTTGACAACTGAAGAATATTATACAAGACTTTGTTTAAAACAGAACCATAGAGGTCAATGGGTAGAAAAATACCAAGAACAGTAATCATAAGGTCTTCATAGACCCTTTACATGACCACACAAAAGGAAAAGCCTCTAGTTTGAGAACCAAGAATAATCCATTAGCCAATTATACCAATACCAAGTATGACTATGGTAAAGGAATGATTATAAATCACCTCTGAGTTGCAAATGAAAAAAACAATACCATCGTCATTAAGAAGCACTCAAAATGTGTTGTAAACACACACAGAACTAAGATAACTATTCCAAGTCCTTCCTCTGAGCCACCTACACAAGATTCCAAGTTTAAGTACAATCTCCTTGATCAATTGAGTAAAACCCCCACACAAATATCCATTTTGGAACTATTGACTTTATCACCTGAGCATTGAGCCATTCTTGACAAAGCTTTGTAGAACACGATTGTTCCTACAGACTTAGATGTTAATCATTTCAAAGGAATGGTGGGATATTTAACCAACTCACATCATGCCACATTTTCCCAACAAGATTACTCACCTAAAAAGTCTGATCATAATGACCCATTACATCTTGAAGTCCTAGTCCATCAAACCAAAATCAGACGAGTCTTGGTAGATGGAGGAGCAGGTTTGAACCTATGTACCCTAAAATTGGTTAAGGCACTAGGATTCTCAGAAGAATGCGTAGACACCTCTAAGAGTATAGTCATCAAGGCTTATGATGATGAGGAAAGATCATCCAAGGGAGTTGTCACACTCCCTATTAGAATTGGCCTAGCAATTATGAACACCAGCTTCCAAGTCTTGGATCTCACCCTTCCGTACAACCTATTGTTAGGTAGACCTTGGATACACGCAATGAAATATGTACCTTCAACATATCACCAATGTAATAAATTCTTGTATAATGGCACTAAGATCATGATTGATGGTGATCCAGATCCTTTTCAATATTGTACAAGCCTAAGGGAAATGCCAGAATGATAGGTACCAGTTAACCAAGAAGCTTCATCATCCACTTTATCCCTATACATTGACCCATCACATCTTACCAGGTCCATTTCATTCAAACCACCATCATCCACTCCAAAGGTCAAGATCCAAGACAATGGTTGTGGAGAATATTACATAAAGGCATCATATTGTGTCAGTCAACTAGTTCCACCTAAGGCATATGGTTTACCCATGGCAGATAGAAGACAGTCAGTAGTCACATTCTGTGTTCCCCCTACAATGACATTGACCAAATGGGGAGAGTTAAGTGAAGAAATTGTGGATCAAGGTGATATTACCTCCTGGTTGTATCATGAATACAATGAATACCCCTCACCGTCTATTCAAATAGCTAAGGACCAATATGGAAAATTCTTTAAGATAATGCAAAATGAAGGCTATGACGGGCACAGTGGGTTAGGACTACATCAAAATGGAAGGATGAAACTGATCACTGTCTCAACATGACCAAAATACCTAGGGCTAGGGTTTCAACCGCTTAGAACTGGGTTTCCTAGTACTACACCACCATTTCAAGAGGAAGTGAGTTCTTGTGTAGACATTGAGATATCTCATGAACCACTTCCCCCAGTTTACGATGAATCTCTCGACTCAAGCGATTGTGAGTGGGATTCTCTTTCCTCTATCAATACCATGAACATAGATGCTTTATTTGGAGAATTGGACCTAAAGATAAAACCTGTACCAAAACCATCTAGTCCCTGTCATAGGAAGCACTTATCCAAAGAAGAATGGCATAAGAACTATTATTGGGAAACCCTTGATCATGCATCTTGGGCACCTGACAAACCATCTTCTAACGACTCAGCCCTTACAATAGTCTCACATCAAATTTTACCTACCTGTAGGGAAAAGAACAAGAAGGAGTTAGTCTAGAACTTTTGTGACCATGTCAATCATTCTATATTCACTTTGTCAGCTTCCACCTTTAATAACTCCAATGATGACATGCCTCTCATATATCCCGAACTTATCAACTGGGATTAACAAGGTACACCCATCATAGACACATTTGAGAATGATGAAGCAATCACTGAGTTCATGGGACTTCAAGAAGGCATACCGAGAGGGGATCATAAAGTTGGTTTTACCATTGACTTGGATGACAAAGCATATTTTGGGGAGTCTATTTAAACCTCTATGAAAATAAAAATAAAAAATGATGAAAATGAGAAAAATGAAAAGTCCCTAGGTGAAAACCGAAAGGCGCCTTTGGACAAAGAAACAATCAAAATAAAGGACGTATCTGATGGAAAAAACCTCTCTGAGGCACATAGGGATAGAGGTTTAAATATTCTCCCCGTTGAATAGGAAAAGTCACCAATGCTAGTAGAATATTCTATTGAAGTCAACATAAATATAGAAGAAAACCCTCGGCACATATACTTTGCAACATCATTAACATAGGCAGAACAACCTGAGTTTAAGGACTTCTTTGCAAAGAGACAGATAAATTTTGCATGGTCATACGCTGACATGCTTGGGCTGGATCTAGACCTTATATTGCACCATCTACCATTATAGGCCAATATTAAGCTAGTCAAACATAAGTTAAGGAAAATGCATCCATAGATTGCTCTACTGGTCAAAGTAGAACTTAAGAAACTCTTGGATGTTGGATTTATAAGAACTATAGACTATGCAGACTGGATTTCAAATCTTGTACCAATGACTAAACCAACTAGGGGCATCTAAATTTGCATAGACTTTAGAGACATCAACAAGGCATGTCCTAAGGATGACTTCCCTTTGTTGAACATCGACATGATAGTAGATCTTACAGAAGGATATGAGATACTATCTCTCATGGATGGTTTCTCTGGATATAACCAAATCAAAATCACAATTGAAGACCAACACAAAACAACTTTCACGTGTCCATGGGGCACCTATTGTTGGAATGTTATGCCTTTTGGGCTTAAGAATGTAGGAGCTACTTATCAATGGGCAATGACTACGATTTTCCATGACTTTATACATACTCTCCTGGAAGATTATGTAGATGAAATTATAGCTAAATCAGATACAAGGGTAGATCATTTGAGGGTTCTAGACAAGATATTCCAGAGGCTAGAGAATTATAATGTTAGGCTAAATCCAAAGAAGTGTGTCTTTGGAGTAAAATTAGGGAAACTTCTATGGTATATCATCTCTAGAAGAGGCATTGAAGTAGATCTAGAGAAGGTAAGAGATATCATAGAAATGCCTCCTCCTATCAGCATTGGCCAACTTAGAACACTACAGGGAAGATTATAGTCCATCAGGCATTTTATTGTACAACTGGCAGATAAAATACACTCATTTCAACATTTACTCAAGAAAGGAGTACCATTTGTGTGGACACCTAAATGTCAGGATGCTTTCCAACAAATCAAATATTACTTTCCCACTCCACTAGTCTTAATGCCACCTACACAGGGAAAACCATTGATACTATACATTTAAGCAACTCAGTCTGCATTAGGAGCTCTTCTCGCACAAAAAGATGATCAAGGTTATTAGAGAGTAGTGTATTATATCAGTGGCACCTTAGTGGGATATGAGTTAAATCATAGCAACATATAACATGCCTGTCTTGTGGTAGCCTTTGCTACCCAAAAAATTTGGCACTATATTCTCAATCACCAAACAATGTTGGTCACAAAGGTTGATCCCCTCAAATATCTCCTAAGTAAGGCAGCATAAACAGGTCGATTGGCTAAATGGGTTATGATACTCAGCGAGTATTACATCCAATATGTGGAAAGGAAGGATATAAAAGGATAAGTAATTGCAGATCAATTAGCAGATGCACCCATAAAGGCAGACCATCCTTTAGTGGTGGATTTTCCTGATGAATTTATTTTCAGCATTGACACTAAAACCAAATGGAAATTATACTTTGACGGGTCACATACACAATGTGGTTCAGGAGCAGGTATTTTATTTGTTACTCCTCAAGGCGATACCATTCCTAAATCATTCAGGATTGCTTTCCCTTGTACCAACAACATAGCAGAGTATGAAGCCTTAGTGAAAGGATTAAAAATGGTAGCACAGTGGAAGATTAAGAGTCTACATGTCTTTGTCGATTCTCAACTTGTAGTCCAGCAAGTAAATGATTATTATGAGACTAAGGATGAGAAACTTGCCCCCTAGAAGCGCATGGTTGACAGTTTCAAGCAGTACTTTGATGATATTTCCTTTCAAAAAATACCATGTATACAGAACAAGGCTTCAGATTCTATGGTAACCGTGGGTTCCTTATTGGATATTCTGAGTAATGTGCCTAAGTTTGAGTTTTTGGTTGAGCAGTTGTTGGTCCTCGCCTATGATATACCCAATTTTGTGATGGTGTGTACAATTTTTGGTCCTACTGCCCCTTGGTATAAAGACATTCGACTATCTAACTGACCAAACCTTACCTATAGACTTGTCAAATAACCAACGTCGAACCTTTATCCATAAGTCAGCTAAGTACACCATCATTGGGGATACCCTATATAGACGTACCTTAGATAATGCCCTAATGAGATGCCTCGATGCTGAAGAAGCACAAACAACTTTGTGAGCGGGGCACGAGGGTATATGCGGATCCCATTCGAGTGGTCCTACTTTAGCCCATAAGATTATGAGATTAGGTTATTATTGGTGTATAATGGAGAAAGACTCATATATCTTTGTAAAGAAATGTAGATAGTAACAGATACATGGAGATTTGATAAGAGCACCAGCATAGGAGCTTCGTTCGATTACATCACGATGGCCTTTTGCCTAATGGGGACTTGACCTCATAGGTAAGATACACCCTCCATCATCCAATGGCCATAAATTCATCATAACCACCACCGAATACTTCACCAAATGGATCGAAGCCATTCCCATGACCTACATCACTGGCACACAAATATCCAATTTTATCTTAAACTATATCATTTGTCGGTATGGTGTACCCCAATTCATTATCACAAATAATGGTCACCCATTCAAAAACCAAAAAGTACGCCATCTATGTGAAGATTTCCATATCAAACATCATTTTTCCACCCCATATTACCCACAAGGTAATGGCCAAGCCAAGGCATCTAATAAAACCATTGTTAGAATCCTAAAGAAGACTGTTAATGACATTGGTCGTGACTGGAACCTACAGCTAAATCCTGCCTTATGGGCTTACCGCACAAGTATTCATACTCCCACTAGCACCACTCCATTTTCTCTAGTATTCAGATCCAAAGCTATCTTACCTATTGAGGTTGAAATTCCTTCCCTGAGGGTATCCTTAAAAGGTCACATTAATGATGAAGAATACTATGTATCCAGATTACAAGAGCTAGAATTACTGGATGAGTGAAGACAGAAAGCACTAGACTATTTGCAAGCATATTAGAATCATCTTCGTCATAGCTATAATAGGAAAGTCCTAAATAGACACTTTGACATTGGTGACCTGGTTTTAATGGAGAATCCTGAAAATCAAGCAGAACAGGAAAAGCTAGGAAAGTTTGAACCTAACTGGTTAGGGCCTTATATTGTCACAAAGGTTTTTGGATCAGGAGCATACCAACTCTTGACACCTAAAGGAGAGCCAATTTTGTCACCAATCAACAACCTACATCTGAAGAGGTTCTATGCATAGCTTCTAAGAGTCTTTTTCTTAATCTAGAAAATACAAAAAAAATGAAAAAAAATAAAAAATAAAAAATAAAATTAAATAAATTGGAAAAAAAACAAAAAAGTAAAGAGAAATAATTCATCCAATAGTGAAAACCGCTTCGGTGGTGATATGGATAAGTACCATGGTGAAAACCTGGCAAACAAGCGTCATGTGTAGTCGAACTCGCCTCTTTCGTCAACCATCATTCCAATCAGACTTTTTCCACCATCCCTCATAATAAATGGTTGTCCTATCCATTGCTTGGAATGATTGACATCTAACAACCATTCCATCACATTCCCCACTCCATCTCACATGCCTTATTCCTGACTGGGGGCAAATCCTTGTTCTGTGCCATGACACCTTGTACATAATATTGCATCATGAAAAAATGTCCTGGAAAATCCAAAAACATTAGAAAACTTCAAAAACAAAAAATAAATCGAAACATGTCAAAAAATCCCCAAAAAAAGCAAATTCAAGTCAGTCATGTTAAGTCAGTCGTAGACATAGTCGAACTACGTTGCCTCTGTGACTGGGACATAGGCAATTCCATCAATTAATGTGCCCCCAAGGCATTAGGTCTATCTATCTAGGTTTGTCATGTATCACACACATTAAAATCATGACTCTTTGTACATTCAAATTCATTGGTTGTGTCGAACTACAAGGTCTCTGCATGTACAACGTAGGCAAGGCTAATCAATTGATGAGCTCCCGAGACCGCACTAGGTCAGTCCAATAGGGTTCATTCAATTCACTATCACACACATTGCATATCATTAACTTAGATGCATGTCTTTAGCCGCATTAGGTCTATACTTTAGGGTATCATCTCAAGGCATATCCTGTCAATACACACACACACTTTTAATCAGTGAAGGAATCAAAACAAGTCATGCACCAACAAGGAAGCATCTCAAAAATAGTCATCAAGTCAATATCAAACACATTTTCAAAGTGATCAACCTATTTCTTAGCAAGATATGTCTTTCTTGTCAACGAATGTCATCAAATTGTCATAGCCTCATGTAGCTTATTGCATCAACTTCATCAGGCTTCAACATCTTTTATGGCATGTGTCTTTCTGAAACTAGGCTTTGTCATGCCTTACAAAGATAGTCATGAAGTTAAAACCAGACTCAGCGTCTTATTGCAACATGTGTCATCCCTCACATTACGCTATGTCAAACATCAACAATCAAACAATCCCAAAAGACCAAATTTTGGCGAATACTTTTATTTGGCTTTATGACTTCATATCTTATTTTGTCTTATCTTTTTATCGATTTATGAATTTCGTCTAGTTACTAGCTTTCTCAAGGATGTCCCTTGAAGGATTTAGAGAAGCAAGGATGTCTCGGGACTCTTTTTATTTGACTAATGTCTATCAACTATCTTTTTAACATTGGTTTTTGAGTCATGTTACTAGTTTCCTCAAGGATGTCCTATTAAGGATTAAAGGAGCAATGACGTCTCATGACCTGTCTTTTATCTTTTTGTTGTATGTGGTTTGTCTCGACAAAACGATTGGGGAAATCTTGTCCTTAGTATGATTTAAGACACTCCTTGTCTACGACTGTCTTTTTTTCACAGATGAATGACTTTGTACACTATGGTCTATCTCATTTCATGGTGTGTACTATCCATTTGTGTCATGTCCCACCCAATGATGATAACAAGCAAGCATAGCATATTTGGAAATATATCAAAGATCATATGTTTTTCAATCAATCAACCTTTGTTATTTCTTGCTAATATTTTGAATTCAGTCATGCTAACATTTCTCTTCTTCGACATAATGATAAAGTCCTATGACACAACAAAAATATTAGTTAATCTGCATACATTCTACATTTCATATAAGTTACATTTACATTAACATCTTCATTACATATTTATGATATCATTGCATAATAGGAATTTCATCATCATAAGGTACATAATGGAAACATTACATGCATTTCACCATCACATCAAAATAACATCATATAGAGCATTGCATCTGTTATCATAAGTATATAAAGACATGCATAACATCATAAACTGCATAAACTCATCACATGTAGAAACATTCATTCATAATGCATATACATGCATCATCTAGGAAACATAATCATATAGAAGCAATGCATCACCATAAAATAGAACTGCATGTTACCAAAACAATTTCTATCTATTACACATGCGGTGAATTTCCTAAAACCTGTCTACCTAATGCATATGTGTTTCATTAATGCAAATGCGGTTCACTAACCTACATGTGTATATTCCTAATGCACATGCGTTGCATAAATACATATGTGGTGCATTTTCAAACAAATGCATTTAATGCCTATCCTAGCCTAGGCATGTTTTAGCATATGCATTGTTTCGTAGTCAAATGCGGTGCATACGATGGCATATGATTATTAAATTTTTAAATCCTAGAAATACGTGCAAAAATAACTTTCAAGAGTTCATTTTCGGGTACATACCGGTGGTCCTACATCGGGTGGCCGCCTGAATGTCCGGATCCGATATCCTCGATGCATAGCGTATGGAATGGGAGCCATCTTCGTCCACTAGTCAGAGCAAAATCTTAGTTTTTCAAACTCCTTCGGGTGCAAATGAATTGGTTTTCAACCTAATTCTTATTTATAGCTAGGGTTTGGATGGCATTTCTTTTGACATTGTTTATTGGCCACTTAACATTTCAACTTCTACTAACCTGTAAAATTTTGTATCACATCCAAATTTAATTCTGTCAACTCCATAGCATCTATGCAACTATTAGCACTAATCTCCAGAAAATCTAGGTCTTTACCCTAACCTATTTCATGTTGGGGCACGATCGGGGCATATTTTCTTTGACACAACACCGTAACAACATTGTATCAAATAGGGGCAAACTGTAGACACCAAAATTTGGTCTGGGCCTATGAACACCACTTTCAACATAATTTTCTATCATCCATGCTCATGATTAAATAATGTTTATTATTTAATTACCCTTTCTAACACATATTTCATCTATTAATTAAATACCCCTTTTTTATTAATTCATTAATTCATAAATAACCTTTATTCAACTTGATTAATTAAATAAATCATAATTATTTAATTATGTCTAACTAATTAATTCTTCCTTCTTAATTAAATAATTTATTATTTAATTACCCCTTTTGTCATACTTCAATTATAATTAAATACTTATTATTTAATTATTCAATTTAACCCCCTTTATCTATAATTAAATATTTATTATTTAATTACTCAATTCCACCTTTTCAACAGTCAAATTAAATAAGTTATCTTTATTTATTTAATTAAGTCTTTCATTTTCTAATGTTGAATTAAATTAACATTTAATTCATTTATTAATTATTTGTCACATTTGTCTTTCATTCAGTTATCTAAGTCATTCACTCATCTTCTGACTCAAGATCTATTTTAAATCCACTAGTTATCTCTAGGTTCGGTATCTGACCGTCTTTATGAGAGGACTCTCTGTCACAACTAGTTAGTTAACTAGTTCTAACTCATGCGCATGAATACGTTTATTAATTAAATATCTTTATTTAATTAATTAATTTATGTATGCATTCAAATTCTTCATCTCCGAGTTCTAACTTTGCCTTTGACATTCAAAGTCTATTTCTTCTATTTTCGAAGACTCTTAACTGAAGATTAAGATTGAGAACTCTTGTTCTTTCTATTTTCGAACAATCTTGACACAAGATTAAGTTCTCATTCTAATTTAGTCTTTATCTTACAGTCTTTTCTAGCTCATGTTCTATTTGACACATAGCTCACATCGCATGACATTCATCAATCTCATCCATCGATCTCTCTTTGAATTTGAGTTGATCATTCGAAAACCCAAAATCTATAAAATGGCCTGTCATTATCATTATTCCTCCTCCCAAAATCATACACTTTTGAGAAGAAAATTATCTTCGATATTTTTCTTAGACATTCAACAAGGTTATGCTTACATCAATACTGAAAATTTGAGGGCAAGAATATTGAAACAACAAAATGGAGAAGAGCAATCGAGATAATTCGAAGGCGTGGATGCATATTCGGTGAGAGCTTTCCAATTGATTTATTTAGTTTAATCATGTTTACTTATTCGTTCTTTGTTGTTTTGATTTAGATTATTTGTTAGTTTAGAATTGATCATTGTAATCTGTGCAACTATTATCATTAATCTCCAGAAAATCTAGGTCTTTACCCTAACCTATTTCATGTTGGGGCATGATCGGGGCATATTTTCTTTGACACAACACCGTAACAACATTGTATCAAATAGGGGCAAACTGTAGACACCAAAAATTGGTCTAGGCCTACGAACACCACTTTCAACATAATTTCCTATCATCCATGCTCATGATTAAATAATGTTTATTATTTAATTACCCTTTCTAACACATATTTCATCTATTAATTAAATACCCCTTTTTTATTAATTCATTAATTCATAAATAACCTTTATTCAACTTGATTAATTAAATAAATCATAATTATTTAATTATGTCTAACTAATTAATTCTTCCTTCTTAATTAAATAATTTATTATTTAATTACTCAATTGCACCTTTTCAACAGTCAAATTAAATAAGTTATCTTTATTTATTTAATTAAGTCTTTCATTTTCTAATGTTGAATTAAATTAACATTTAATTCTTTTATTAATTATTTGTCACATTTTTCTTTCATTCAGTTATCTAAGTCATTCACTCATCTTTTGACTCAAGATCTATTTTAAATCCACTACTTATCTCTAGGTTCAGTATCTGACCGTCTTTATGAGAGGACTCTTTGTCACAACTAGTTAGTTAAGTAGTTCTAACTCATGTGCATGAATACGTTTATTAATTAAATATCTTTATTTAATTAATTAATTTATGTATGCATTCAAATTCTTCATCTCCGAGTTCTAACTTTTCCTTTGACATTCAAAGTCTATTTCTTCTATTTTTGAAGACTCTTAACTGAAGATTAAGATCGAGAACTCTTGTTCTTTCTATTTTCGAACAATCTTGACACAAGATTAAGTTCTCATTCTAATTTAGTCTTTATCTTGCAGTCTTTTCTAACTCATGTTCTATCTGACACATAACTCACATCGCATGACATTGATCAGTCTCATCCATCAATCTCTCTTTGAATTTGAGTTGATCATTCGAAAACCCAAAATCTATAAAATGGCCTGTCATTATCATTATTCCTCCTCCCAAAATCATACACTTTTGAGAAGAAAATTATCTTCGATATTTTTCTTAGACATTCAACAAGGTTATGCTTACATCAATACTGAAAATTTGAGGGCAAGAATATTGAAACAACAAAATGGAGAAGAGCAATCGAAATAATTCGAAGGTGTGGATGCATATTCGGTGAGAGCTTTCCAATTGATTTATTTAGTTTAATCATGTTTACTTACTCGTTCTTTGTTGTTTTGATTTAGATTATTTGTTAGTTTAGAATTGATCATTGCAATCTATGCAGCTATTAGCATTAATCTCCAGAAAATCTAGGTCTTATAGTTTGAAATATGGTTCATCGTTTCACTGAGGGTATGTACTCGAGCATGGAAGGAGTATGTTGTTTCGTTGAACAACTGGGTTGGTAACATTCTCATAGTAGATTTATCAGGTTCATTTTTAGTTTCTTTGAAGATCTTTAGGTATTCAGTTCTCTCATTGGTGAAAATTTCAAGGAGTTCTCACTATTTGATTTATTTCCATGCCTTGTTTGGAATCTTTTCCATAATTTTGATGATTATTCATATCAAATCTGCAATTAGTCTTGATGCTCAAATTAGATAAGGTGAAAAAGGTTTATTTATCTGAAAATGATGTATTCAATCTGGTTACTCTACATTTCTCATGGTGGGTGGTTTGAAAACATTGTTTATTTTGTTCATCATGATAAGGGTTCAGTTACATTTCTTCTAGCATTTGCAGTTACTCCAGTTTTTTTTTCTATTCAAATGGAAAAAGGTTTTTGAGGGTATTTTTGCAGAAGGGTATCTAAAATATGAATTATTGTTGCATACATTTTTAACAAATGTTATGACATGCAGACCTATTATTCTTTCAAGGTTCTAGTTTCTAACACAAAAGATTATACTTCATTTACTTTCTGAAGAAAACCCTTGTGTGAAGTTTCAAAATGATGGTCTCCACCTATCACGTCCCTTAAGGGGTTCAGAGTTATTTTACTTAAAATACACCTTCTTGCACATTCTGTCAGAAGAAATATTTTCTTGTGGATACTTCTCTGAATCTTAGATGATACTTGACATATATTGGACAAAAAGTTTGAATTATTAAAAATACCTCTATTGATGGATAACACACATATATTTGTTGTAATGACTAAGAAAAAGATAGATTGAAAATAGCATTTGTATTGTCTATTCTGAGAGACATTTTTAGGGATTACTCTGATATTGCAAATCTGAAACAAAATGCAGTATGAAAAAGTCTTGATAGGTGAATATGTTTAGGTTTTTGAAGGTTCTTCTCTGAGAACCTTGAAGATATTAAAGGTACTCATTTTGAGAGGCTAGTGTGATAAAAAAGGAAAACAAAGAGTTCCTTCGTGTTATTGTATTTCTGTAAACTGAAAAAGGGTTGATGCTCCTTTAAATTGGTGTTTCAAAATGAGGGGGCTGTGCTCCTTGAGTTGGTGGTCAAAAATTATCCTGTAAGGAATTGTTAACAGTGGTTTTTCAATAAGAGCCTAAAAGGCAATAGTTTAGGATTGGTTTTTCTATACCAAGAGGATTTTCCACTTGGCATATCTTGTGTCTCTTTACTCTTTTGTGGTTTCATTGCTTTACTGTGAGAATGCTTTATTATGCAATATTTTACTATAATACTTTTCATTTCACTTCTAAGTGATTGCATTGAATTTATGGATGATTTAATCATTGAAATAATGAGAGCATAATTTAGTTTTGTTTCTTTTTCTAAAAATTGTCAAATTGGTTCATGACACTGATTCACCACCCCTCTTAGTGTCTTTGTCACTCCAACATAATATACCCCCATGCTCCCTTTAGGTTTTTTTTGATGTTTTGCTCGACTTCCAACCACACTCAATGATTTTAAATGGCCTTAATGCCAGCCTTTTGGTTGTCTTTGCTCAATACCACCACATCTCACTGAATCGCTTACCGAAGGAAAGCTTCCTTTTCCTTCTCTTTCGAGTCCCGAATTGCTCCCATGTGACAATAGATCAGGTGGGTTTGGCATGTTTTCATATCACTCTCTTTCTAGCCCTAACTACCTACCACATAGCCTTCATCCATGCAAACTTTGGTGGGCCCCTCAAGCGGTGTCGATAATAAGAAAGTTGCCACATGTATTGTCATCAAAGGATGGGGAGGATGTTTTATGGTCTATGAAATGTCACCACGTATTCCTTAAGTGAAACTACATAAAAGGGAAGAGTGATGCGAATGCCAATTTTCCATATTGTGTTGCATGTTCTAACTACTTTCGCTAAGAGGCGACACTTGTTTACATAGGATAGGCCGAGATCGCTCCCATCATTTGCAAGGAATGCATCTAGCTAGTAAATGATTGGGTTCATGCTCGAGAATATTTTTGTTACAACAGTTGTGATGAATCATTGCTGCAAGCATTATGATTCATGATGAGGAATCATTTATGTTACAGAATTTCAAGCAGTGGATGCTCTTGGCTATATATACTACTTCTTTCAGAGGAAAGAAAGAGTTAGTGAATTGTTGGTTTTAGTTGTTAAGTCTAAAATATACACAAAATAATTAGGGAGACACCAGGCCTTTGTTTTGTTAGATAACTATAAAGACTCACAAACTGTGCCCTTGTAATTTGGCCTTTATGTTTCTTAACTATTGATAACATTATACTGTGATGTTTCTGAATAGTTTGTTTGCAACTTCAATGATTTGAATAGGATGCTAGTTTAGAACCATGTCTTCGACTCTTTCTATTCAGTAAAGCTTTGTGCAAATTATTTTGTCATGAAATAAATTATTGAGGTGTTTCTCTTTGATGGTTGTTATTTCAGACATAGAAGATTGCATAACAGGCCCTTATACCACATCTACAAGATAAGTCTATCATGCCTTACATCCGTATCTTGGTGCATTTCCCTAGTTAAATCATTTTATTGTATATCTACTTCCTTTTACCATTGAAAACCCTAGTTATAGAAGAATTATTCTTCTTTAAAATCCATAGGTTACTCAGTTTGGTGCAATAGGTCCCCCCTAAAACTGAGTTTCCCACAATTGGCTGTTACCTTGTCATTTTCTAGCATCAACAGTTTTTTCTTTTTCCTGGCACGCTCGGTGAGACCCCCAAATGTGCTTAAGCTTTAAGCAAGTATATGAGCCATTGACCTATCATAAGATCCCAAACAGTAAAAAATCTTGGTTTGTTGGTACCTTTATTAGGGTCAATACCAATTAAAACCCATCACATAAACATTCAAGTTCCTCCACCAGCCATGTTTCCTATCACCAACCTAAATTATGTGGCTTGGGATAGTAGGAGTTCCCTTGTTGCCCTAGTAGCACCTTTTGTTTGGGCCCCCATTCATGTCTCTACCCTCAATTCTATCCCTCAATTCACTAGAGATGGCTCAAGATCACCATTTGAACATCTACAAGACGTCACAGATGTGTGTCTGGTACACAAAGTAACAGATGAAAATATAGAACTAAGGTTTCTCATAGATTCTTTTAGAGGAGAAGCATCAGACTGGTATTGCACTATGCCAGCTAACTTTATTGGCACATGGGATCAGCTCAGAGACCCCTTTTTTCAGAGATTATTGAACGACGGTGATAGATCCTCTCAGTATCACCAGCTAGAGATCATCAAGTAGGCTCCATATGATGCCTTGACTGACTTCAACACACGGTTCCACATAACTTGGCAAAGAATTTAGGAAAAAATCCACTCACCACCCGATTTGGCATTCATGTTTTACTTGAAGTCCATCAACATTGCCATTTCCATGATGATCTAGTCACTCGGTGGAACCACTCTACCAGATGCTTATAGCGTCGCAATTAAAGTAGAGAACAATCTAATCAATGCTAGAAAGTTTTCACCTTGGACCATCATGCCTATATTCCCCGAAATACTAGCTTTCACCTAGGCAACACCATCTACCGTGCTGGCTCCTCCTCCTCAATCTATGTACACATATGTGAGCATGCCACAAAATGTCACACCTGGTTCGCCAAAGGATGAGACAAGTGACATAAAGGAAATGTTGTAGGCTATGGCCAATGAGATAACTATCATCAAGTGCAACTAGGCCACTCCTCTAAATCTGGCCTATAAGAATTGTCAGGGTAGAAGGCCCTTTTACCAAAAAAAATAGTTTCAAGGAGGTGCTCGTGCAAATCCTCAGGTGCCAATAGCAATTCAAATAGTACTAGTACCCACTCCATTGCTGAATGCCAACCTAAGCTCAAGCAAAGAGCTGATTGTGGGGAAAAATAATTTGATTGATGATGGAAACCCCTAGTGTTTTCCTTGTTGCGATTCACATATGGCCTGAAACTGCCCACATTGCAATCTATAATAAAAGGTAGTAGAACATCATAGCTAAGGTGCAACGTCAGACAATGGGGGTTATGCATATACCTCCCCGCAAATGGAAAATGTGATACTTACCACTCAAATGCAAGGGATGTTCCTAGAACAAGAGAATGATATAGCTTCTGACCACACCAACTTCTCATGGATGGAAGGAGAGGAAGTGGTGTTCACAGTTGAAGCATCCACTCTTGAGACTCCACAAGTGTAGTCTGATTACAACACCCATCCCAAAGGGAGATTCACAGATGAAATACTCATCTCACAAATGGTCTGTCTATAGCCGAAAAGCATCCCCAGCCATAGATTGAGTACCTTCGTAGCGACACCACAATGTCCATTGAAAAATGAAATCATAACAACAAGAGCTAAAGAGAAAAATATTCCAAGGCCGCCACCTTTTGATGTAGTGGGACAATTAAAAAAATCATCTGCTAGCATTTCCATGTGGGAAATCTTAGCCATTCTAGAGCAAAAGACATTGCTACAGAGGGCTCTCCAAGAAGACCTGGTCTCAAAAGATCAATCACTTCAAGGGGAAACTATTGATTAGTCACCCGCGACCAAGGTTCTCACGAACACTGTAGAAGAGGCCTCTACTAAGGATCGAGAGGAAGAATCCACAGTCAGAGCTGATGAGGGAAAACCAAAACTGAAGCCATTTTTCTTAACCCTTATTATAGGTAAGAAACTACTGCATAACTCCATGATCGACTCTGGTTCTAGCACCACAATCATGCCCAAGCTAATAGTTGAAGCCCTAGGATTGAGCTACAAACCTTTGAAGAAAGGAGTCATGCAATAAGATGGGAATATGGTTAATACTATGGGGATCATCAGGGAATTTTCATTGACTTTGTTCACCTGCCCAAAAATCACAGTCAAATTGCATACTGTGATCATTGATATTCCTCCAATATTCAGTTTTTGCTTGTCTAGGGAATTCACTTCTAAAATAGGTGGATACCTTTCTTTAGATTGGTCACACCTAATTATAAGGACCAAACATGGATCCAAAATGAAGTTGGTGTCTGAAACTTTGCATTCTGGACATGTTGAAGATGAAGCCAAGACAATATTTGAGTCCACTCACACTTCCATCACCAAGGAGGAGATGTATTGCACTAAGCTTCTAGAAGATAAAGAAACTAATAGGGATTGGACCAATCAAGAAGACGTTCTCTTAAGTGAGTTCATTGATAGACACTTTCAACAATTATCATGCCACTAGACTAGGAACCTATGTCATTTATGATGAAGACCAAACTATCTCAAAGGTGACAAAAATACCCAAAGGCATTTTGACAACCAGATTGTGGTCACTACACTTCGATGGTGTAGAATGCAAGAATAGTGTAGGAACTGAAGTATACTTGACTCCCCCGAATGATGAGAAGACAATCAAACCTTTCCAATTTCAATTTTCCTGTCCCAATGACGAGGTTGAAAATGAAGGCCTCATATTAGGTTTGACCTTAGCAAAGCAGAAGAGCATCAAGAAAATAAATTTGTTTGGAGTTCCCAAACTAATAATTAATCAAGTTCAAGATATCGATACTGCAAGGAATGTTCGTATGGGATCCTCTAAAGAGAAGGTCTGGGACCTAATTCAATTTGTTCGTCAAGAACAAAATGATGATATAAAAATCTTGGCCGTAATCATATCCCAATCCAAACTAGCACCCGAATCAATGCATAACCAATGCTCCATGCAAACGACACTTCAACTCACAAATACAGATGGTGGGAAGAGACGACAAGTATTCGACACAATCGGTAGAAGTTACCAACCAATAGAAAGTGAGGGTCACCAAAAGTGATGACAAGTAAAAAATACAAGGATTCCATAAAATTCCAAAGAGTTTGGTCACTCCTAAGGGTTCTCCTTTTGAAAATACTAGAAATAATAAGAGAAACCTAGTAGCGAATGAAGGAAATTATATAGATTGTCTGAATAGAGGTGCAAGTAATCTTAAAATCAGAAAGAGCATCCTATATCAAGGTAAAGAAAAGTGCATACATTTTTTAGAAAAAAGGGATTGAGTATTCGCTTGGTCGTATGATAAACTTAGAGGATATGATCTTGGCATCATCCAACCTACAAAAACACTAGAAAGAGAGACTAAATCGATGTTCCAAACACAAAGGTTAGCGAGCCTCAAGATTGAAGCGTTGATGAACCTACAAAGGTCGATGAAGCTAGTCCCAATGAAAGTTTCCTTCTCGATTGAGCCTAGCATTTGGGTTTTTGGTCTCATCCCGATCTGAAAGAAGAATGGAGATATCTACCTATGTATCAATATTCACAACCTAAACCAGATGCTAGCAAGAAATCATCACCCAGCACCCTCTATGGAATCAATCTTACATAGTATAGTAGGTGCAAGTGTCTTTTCTCTATTTGATGACTGTTTAGACCAAAGGTTGAATGATAAAGGTTTGGTGATACAATTCAATAAATAGAAAGTAAAAATTGACCGACACGATAAATTTGATAGCTTTAAGAAGAGTCTATTTGTAATAATTCAATACAAGCAAGACAATGTGCTCAAATTACGAAGCATAAAAGGAAAACTGCCAAGGGTTCCCGTCGGGGGAGTTGACCTTAAAATTTCTATATAGCTTAGTTAGACTATTTTACTATGTAAATATGTAATTAGCATGATTGCTTTCTTTTATGTTCTTTTTTTTTTCCAGTTGGTTTTCCTAATTAGTGATACAACAAAAACTCACATTGCAATACAAAGAATAATACATATGCCATAAGGGACAAGAATATACAACAAAACATAGATTTTAAAAACATAAGCTATATTTCTATTATATTTATATACTTCAATGAGTACAATAGAAAAATGGCTTAGAGGCCACACTTATAGAGGAGTATATACATATATATTTCTATACTGTTAATCCTTTTTAGGCTAGATACAAAATGACTAACGAAGTTTCAATCTTAAAGTAGAAAAGGAGAGAATTTTCAGTCTTGGGTAGAAGGAACAACATCAGCACCATCTGGCACCACCTCATCCTCAGCTACACCAACAACACCATCAAAACAAGTGATGACAGGTGGTAGAGGGAACACCAGGTTCTTAAAGTCAGTGTACCAGTCAATATCATGAAATGACACCATGTTGTATATCTGAAATAGAAAGTGGCAAGCACAAGTAACCTTCTAGCGATGGACTTCTCACGAATGAAGATGAAAACCGCTCAGGAATGACAACCATGGGGTGACCACGTCCTCTTCAATAAACCTCTGAAGGTCGCTCACACTCAGAATCCCTTCACCAAATGTAGCATTTTCCATCACCTCCCTGAGGTTGTTCAAGTATTTCTTCAGGAATATTTCTATCACCAAACAGATGATAAGTGGCTTGGGGACTTGAATGTCAAGTATAGATTCCACAAAATGAGAGCATAATTTAGTATTTACTCTATACTTGTCCTCATATTCAAGACAGTCATGACCCAAGACCCATTTCATAGCTACGATAGCCAAAGAATTTTTATTCTTTGTCATCCTCTTCAAATGCCTAGTCGAAATTCCACCCAGGAGAGCCATTTGTGGTTTATGAGAGGTCAGCTTGATGGGGGTGTCCATGGCATCAGATGCTATACGACTATGAGGAAGCAACCTATGAAAGATGTCTAAGTTTAAAATCTATGCTAATATTGTGCAGACTACAATTACCAAATGCTAAGCCAATCACCTAATGTTGATTCTTCTAAAACTTGCTAAGTTAATTTCCCTACTAACTAGATGCCTATTTATAGAAGCGATAGGGATAAGTGCACTAATTCCCATACCATAAGCATGAGGTTAACCAGGTACTACCTCGAATGCTACACCAAGGCTCACTCAAAACTCTCTCCAAGTTGTGTCTACAGGTATGAGTTGTTGCATACAAAATCAAGGAAAATTAATTAGCACAAGCTACTAGTAGCATTCAGCAGTAGCCTTTTTGACCAGACGATGAGGTTTCATCTTGCTAGGTATTCCTCAAAGCCCAAGAAAAGATGAAGATGTATGTGATGCTTATCACATACTTGGTGTAATCATTTCATTTGAGGTATTAATTACCATGGCATACAACACCTAGCCTTCCTTCAAATCGCTAGCTCAATTTCCAAAGAAAATCATTCTAAGGGTTGCAAGATCCTAGGGTCATTATGATTCCTTGTCATTTCAAAATGATAAGTATTTTGCTTCACATAAACTGAAAGGTTGGTAGTACATGCTGAATTTAATGTAGAAAGAGCAACCATCATCTACCACTTGGAGGAGAACAAAAAAGCTAAGTATTGCACATGGTTGTTTTAAAGAAAAGAAGGCTTTTTGAATACAAGAGTTGTGTAGAGAATTTTCAAAGTACATAGTTGCTAAGAGATGCGAAGCGAATTTTAGATGTTTAGAAGAAAAATGGAATCCGTTGCCCCTAAAGTAACCCAGAACCCACAAATGAATGAACCATGAAAAATGTCTTAAGGCTTGGCTGATGCGATACTCATCACACCTATGGTCAATTATTTTGAGGAGGAAAAATCCTATGCTACGCTTGGGATCCCAAATAAACTGGAGTGGTTTCACACATGAGTAGCCAAGAAGGGTGAACTCAGAGATGCTAGTCTAATAAAGGAAGAGTGGGATAACATCTATGACCCCGTCCTCAAGACTAACCCTAAGGGTTTGAGGGAAGCTACCTTTTCCAAGATGAAGAACTCCTTCAAAAATCAACTACCATTCAAGCAATGGCACTACGTACTTCCCCAATATATGGTCTCTTATGTGCACTGCTACCCAAAGATAATTCATGAAAGTATTCAGCACTTCAATTTGGCAACTGGTGCCATTGAAGGAAGAAAGTTGAGAGTCGTGTTAATTGCAAACACTCTTAAGCACATGTTGTTATTCTTGAGATGGGCACCAAAGAATGACCGATGGATCACTTTAGCCAGAAAAAGGGTTCTGAATTCTAGAAGGGTAGGAAATAAGCCCTTGAATTTTAATATACGGAGATCGGAAGGCCCCAAAATTTCTAGCAACCATTAAAAAATCTGAACCGACTTGTTGACATCTCCCAGGCGGACATGAAGGATGCATTCTCCATTATGGCTTTTGTGTTCAACTTCGACGATGATGAGATTGTGGTTGAATCTCAGTTGGGCTTGGGTTTCCAACTCTGGAGGTAGAAAGAGCCTTTCTGGTATGATTCTGTGGACACAATTATCAAATATATGAAGAAACATATATGTGAGTTCAAGACTGTCGGTAAATTTAGGTATCCTTCTCTTCTTGCCTATATGTTTCTACATTAAAATATCGATTTCTTCAAGGAGAAAATGGAGTTATCAACATTTGATGAGAGAAAGCATCAGAAGCCAGTTTCAGTATGGACTCCCATCCTCTATTCAACCTACGATTATTATGCATTTTTGGAGAAATTTTTGAACCCGATTCTGCATGATCTTAGCGTGGATGGTGACTACTATCGCCTATCAGGCGATCAGACTAGCTGGATGTGATCCCTTTTCCCAAAGTGCGATTGGTTCCCTGATGAATATTTCACATGTGTTCGAGTGCAAAATTTTTGCAAAGAGCGAATTCAACTCCCTACATCCCCCAGTGATTAGGTATCAGCCCTTGAAGTCTTTTGACAAATGGCTATTATGGACTGGAATTTTTTCTCTGACTTGAAGAAGAAGAAAGGATTTTTCAAATGCCCCATGAACTACAAAACAATGATCATGGTTAAAAGGAAGTTAGCCAAGGTACTTGAGGCTAAGATGGAACACCTTGGGCTGGTTTTCATTTCTGATAAGTGGGAATACAACCCCGAGGATGATTTAGGCGACACATTTATGAATGTAAAGCATAGCCCTTGACCATACTGGGAAGCACAGAGAAATCCGCTCGAAGATATCAACAGATTTTGGGTGGACTTGGTGCTCATGCTAAAAATAATATGAGGCCATCATGGCTCAATTTGTATCTCGTCAAAGGGAAGGTGGATGAAAATAGTCACATAAGTACTATCCTCTGAAACAACTTGATAAGGCAATAGGGTTGGAAGCCAAAAAAATTAATGATTTCTGGATCTACCTCCAAGAGATCAGGAACACTGTCGACCCTTTCCAACATTCATCAATTTTTTATGTCAATGATCAATTTGATACCCTCTAGAACTAGGAACATCCAGAATCTAACACAAATGATACAGACATAGCTGATGTTGAGGAGGCCTCACCACACTCCGATAAGAGTAAGCAAAAATGAGAAGTGGTGATGCAACCTAGCACTACTATTAGGAGTGTGTAGAGGAACACTTCATGACCAAGGTCTTCACAATCTCAACTTGTGGCCATGAAAAAGCCTCAAGAAATGCAAAAATAAATGGAAGTGGTGGATTTGGAGAACCCTTCATGAAATAAAAAATAGTGCACTGATACTGCTTCAAGAGGTGGTCCATAGGAGGTTGCGGTCAGCCAAGCATCAGAGATGGAAATGGTCATTCAGGTATCTTTCTCTCCCTACCTTCTTGGCTCATAGTTGTTGCGGTCAACCAAGTGTTGGAGATGGAAATGGTCATTCAGGTATCTTTCTCTCCCTACCTTCTCAGCTCACAGTCTCTTGTTTCTTGTACAATCCCTATGATACCCACCGCTCCTAATGTCAGCTCATCTTTCTCTGTCCCCTCTCCAATGGCTATGATAGGTTTCTCCCAGTTCTCTCATATCAGACAGATGGTTTTCACTTCCCCTTGAGCTGCCCCATCATTGGTCGAAGCCCCTTCGGCCACCCCATCTACCTCCTCATCCACATCCATGTCTTTTATCCCATTGGTATCCGAAGCCTCCTTCCCTATTGCATGATTTGAGTCGATTTTGACTCAATCTTCATAGTCGTCAGAGCCCAGTGCATCTCCATTTCCACCACCTTTCCCCATGAGCCCTTCCATGCCTTTGTCACTGGGGATTTGCAATATTCCTCCCTTCTCTCCACTCACAGTTTCCCTTCCAAAAAGGAAAACATCTGAGGTCACTCGCCTTTCATTTCCTTTCATTATCCCTCTCAGTGCACCCTTTGTAGGTGAAAAAATCAGATCACCAACTCAATTCTTATCTTAGAGTGATACAATGAAGCAATCTGTAGCTCCCCAACTCCAGAAGAATAAAGAAAAGGATTCCAAGAGGCCTGTAGATCCTACAGTCCACACAATTTATAACGAGGCTCAACAATCGTTGCATTTCACAACCTTGCATCCAAATGTTGCCAAACCATAGGGAGAAATGCAACTCAATGACTATGACATCCATGCCATTGGATTGGACTTGGGTGTTGCCCAACCATAGGATAAAGTTGAGCTAATGGAGGAGACGCAATGGGTGGTGACTACTAACTTTCTTAAGTCTAGTTGCAAATTGAAGAAGATGGAGGATGAGCTCGAGGCTTTCAAGGCAAGGTTGGAATTTGTGTTGGCCAAGGATAAAGCACAAGAAGCTGAAAAGGTGCACCTCACAAAAAATATGCAAGTTGAGCAGGATAGCTTGCAAAGGGAGCTTGAGAAATTCCAATCTTAGGAGTCTAATTAGATAGCCGAGCCATGACAAGGGAACCAAAAATTATCTGATAGGTTGGCCCAATCAGAGGAGGAATTTCAAAAAAAATTCAAAGAATTGCAGCAATTGCATTATCATCTGAAGAAAATATTATGAGAAAAGGAGGCAAACCAAGCGAGCGCATAGGCTCAATTTCAAGAAGATTTTCAGAGGTTTAGGCTTTCCCTAGAGGAATAATCTATAACCCAAAACTAGGCTGAGGAAAGGTGGTTGGCTGCATAAAGAGACCTATAGGAGATGTTCACCTCTTCCACAAAATAAATTGCGGGGCTAACATAGGAGATTGGGACAAAGGATGTAGAGATTAATCTCTTAAAAAAGATTGTTCAAACTCTTCCTCCATAGTCAAACCTCTGCTTAGTAGCCCAACAACTGTATGCTTCCTACTAGGAGAGAGTCAAGGCCTTATGCCCAACTCTCTGGCCCACACTTTGATTCATGGAAGAGGCAAAAAATTTATGCAAAGAGGTTTGTGGCACAATGGAACAGTTCCCTCAATTCATAGGGGAAAACATTCCCAAGGCTAAGAGGCTGGTAGAAAGGCTATACATAGTGCTAAGCAAGGATCTAGAACGAGTAGGGATCGAGAATTGGAGGGTAGTCACTGGGGTCACAAAGGATTTTATTGCTTCCAAGAGGCCACTCTTCATGCTCAACGATGCTCAATTACATTAGGGTGGACTATGGAAAACGTTCAGGCAAGGCGTTCCCAACTAACTCAGATGGGCTTGCCCTCTCTATTTCTTCCTGATGAATCAATGGCTACTGCGAAGCATATTGTAGCCAAAATTGAGGAGAGCAAGTAGGATTTATCATTTTTTCAGAGTTTCAACTAGCCTCCTACCACCGAGGACATGGAGGGTTTAGCTCATTAGATTGCATGACTACTTTTCTAGCTTGAGGATGAACCCAAAATATATTCGGTGTTGCCCTTTAAGGAGGTGATCGACCTCCACAAAGAACACAAGATCCTCTGCACCATATCAACACATTCTAAGGCTGACTGGCTATCCTTGCAGGTTTTTCTTTCTAAGCTCTAACTCTATTGCCCGATGAATAAAGCCCTAGTTTCAAAACTAGAGAATTTTGGATTCACCGTTCTGCAGGAGAAATGTCGCTGATAGTAACCAAAAGGTGTGGATATTTAATGTACCCCCATGCTCCCTTCAGGTTGTTTTTGATGTTTTTCTTAGCTTTCGATCGTACACAATGATTTTAAATGGCCTCAATTCCAACCTTTAGGTAGTCTCCACTCAATACCGCCACATGTAACTGAATCGCTCACCGAAGGAAAGCTTCCCCTCCCTTCTCTTTCGAGTCCTGACCTACTCCCACATGACAATAGATCGGGTGGGTTTGGTCTCTTTTCATATCACTCTCTTTTGGGCCCCGACTGCCTACCACCTAGCCTTCGTCTGTGCAAACTTTGGTGGGCCCCTCAAGCAGTACCGATAACAAGAAAATTGCCACATGTCTTCTCATCGTAAGCTCTCATTAAAGGATAGGGAGGATGTTTTTTGATTTGTGAAATTCTGCCACATATTCCTTCGGCACAACTACAGAAAAGGGAAGAGTGATGCGAATGCCAAGCTGCCATATTGTGCCGCGTTTTCTAACTACTTTCGCTCAAAGGTGAAACTTGTTTACATAGGGTAGGTCAAGATCACTCCCATTATTTGTAGGGAATGCATCTAGCTAGCAATTAACTGGGTTCATGCTCGAGAATATTTTTGTTACAACGATTGTGATGAATCATTGTTGCAAGAATTATGATTCATGATGGGGAATTCTTTATGTTATAGGCTTTCAAGCGGTGGATGCCCTTGGCTATATATACTGGTTCTTTTAAAGGAAAGAAAGAGTTAGTGAATAGTTGGTTCTGGTTGTTAAGTCTTAAATATCCATGAAAGAATTAGGGAGACACCAGGTATTTGTTTTGTTAGATAACTATAAAGACTCATAGACTATGCCCTTATAATTTGGCATTTTGTTTCTTAACTATTGATAAAATTATACAGTGTTGTTTTTGAATAGTTTGTTTGCAAATTCAATGATTTGAATACAATGTTGATTTAGAACCATGTCTTTGACTCTTTCTATTCAATAAAGCTCTGTGAAAATTATTTTATATCATGAAATGAATTATTCGGGTCTTTCTCTTTGATGGTTGTTATTTTGGACATAGCAGATTGCATAATAGGCCCTTAGAACACATCTACAAGATAATTATATCATGCCTTACATCTATATCTTGGTGCATTTCCTTAGTTAGATCATTTTATTTTATATATGCTTCCTTTACCCATTCAAAACCCCAGTTATAGAAGAATTCAATTTCTTTAAAATCTAGAGGTTACTTAATTTGATACAATAGCTCCCCCCTAAAACCGAGTTTCCCACAAAGGGTTGTTACCTTGTAATTTTTTGGCATCAATAGTTAAAAACTATAAGACTTACAAATATTTCATATCTCCCATTTTTACAAGTAAATTTCAACATTATCCCCTTTTACAAGTAAAAATATTTTTAAAATCCCCCATTTATAATAGGAAAATCTCACAAATTATTTAAAATATTATCTAAGCCCTTTAATTCTATTATGTAAATGGGCTTTAATATTCTAAAGGATTAGGCCCTTATTTATAGGGGTTAGTATTTTAATTTTGGATTTTCTACTTTTATTTGGGGGTTTAATTCTTTAAACTTAGGAGATTTGGGCTTATTCATTTTTGTTTTAAAGGGTTTAATTTTTTAATTTTTAAGAGATTTGGTTTTAATCTGTTGCCTTTAAATCCCACAAAATCTACTTGGGATCTCGCAAAATTTGCTAGGAATCCCATAAAATGGATTTACTTAAATAAAATAAACATCCACCACTTTATTTCTCAAAAATAAACCATGGTGTAGTGGTGGTACGCGAGTTTAGTGAGGGGGTCCACATTTTTTCCATATCACCTACACTTGCCACATCAGCATCCAATCAATTGCCATGTCAGCATCTAGTCAACCTTCAACTTTGAATTGCCATATCTTCGTTCTATGAGCTTTGTTTTTGACAAAACGAGTGGTGTTGGAACCGTGGCGATGAGATCCTCAACATGATGCCACCTTTGACCATTTTTGGAACAATCATTTTTTTTGCCTTTCTGATTTGCCTATGTACCTAGTTTGATCCCAACTTTGACTGACCATAACTTTGGCATACGAGCTCCTTTTTCGCTCGTTCAAGTTGCTTTGTGTCTAGTTTTCTAAGCACTTTGACGTGGTGATAGTTTTTCTGGATTTTGAGACTATGAATTTTTTAGGTCTTCTAGATCCTCCTGGATCACTCCCCCACCCCCTCCCCCTCTCTCAAGTCTCTCCCTCCCAAATCCGATCCCTCAACCCTATATGTTAAATCATCAACCCTCAACCCTTAAAACCTAATCCCTTAATTTTCAACCTTGAATCCTCAACCCTCAACCCTTAAACCTTCAAACCTAAGCCCTCTACCCTTGACACTATTCCTTAAAACCCTAATCCATCAAACCTTAAACCATAATCCCTTAATTTTCAACCCTTAAACCTTCAACCCTAGACCCTCTACCCTTAACACTATTCCTTAAACGTTAATCCCTCAAACCTTAAACCCTCAACCCTTAATCCCTCAAACCTTAAACACTTAAACCCTAAAGTCTAAACCCCTAGATACCCTTAAACCCTATACCCTATACAATTAACTTTGAACATTATGCCTCAACCTTCAAACCTCTTACCTATACCCTATACCCTCAACACTATACTTATGCCATAAACACTCAACCCTCATCCATATGCCTTATACCTTCAACCTTAAACCTTGAACCCTAATTAATTAAGCCCTTAACCCTAATTCATCAACCCTATACCTTAAACCCTAATCTCTTATCGCTCAACCCTTAAGCCCTCAAACCTTAAACCTATAAACCCTAAACCCTTGACCCTTAAACCTTAAATCCTTAAACCCTAATCCCTTAACCCTCAACCCTAAACCCTATCCCTAAAGCCCCAAACCTCAACCCTTGAACGTTAAACCCTAAACCCTATCCCTAAACCCTCTATCCTTGACATTATACCTTAAACCATAATCATTCAACCCTTAAATCCTCAACCCTTAAAGCTTAATCCCTCAAACCTTAAAACCTTAAACCCTAAACCCTCATTACCTAGATCCCCTTAAACCCTATACCCTATACACTTAACCTTGGACACTCAACTTTGAACATTATCCCTCAACCTTAAAACCTCTACCCTATACCCTATACTTATGCCCTAAACCATCATCCCTCATCCATATGCCTTACAACCTCAACCTTAAACCCTATTTTGAACATTTTAGTCATGCATTATATATATATATATATATATCCAAATCAAGAATGTTCTTAAAATTTAATAAAAGGGCAAGCTAATTTGCAAGTTATATTGAATTAGTTATGGTCTCCATTTTAAGCTTTAATTATAATAAAACATGGGATTACCATGACAATAGTTTTATATTAGATCTCGGTTGTGGATATATAACCTAATAATACTAATGGATTAATATATGAATGGAGAACGAGAAGATCTCAATCTTGATAGTTTTCTAGTATTTAGTGTTATGGCTAAATTTTTGTTGCAAACCCTATGGAAGTATATCACTGTTCCCTTGATAATCCTATCTTCATGCCAAGTTGTTTATTTATTATATAGGGATTTTTTTTTTACTCTAAAGAATATTGAAGCATAGAATTGTATTTAAGTGGGAAATGAATATGCATAATTGAAAGTTTGGTAAATATTTAATAGTTAGAAGGTGAGATACCTTATAGTTCCTAATTGGATTATGGGTCTTGTTGCTATTTTAATTAAATGGTTTTAGATCTTTATGGGAGTCTACGAAAGTGGGAAAATTTGGTTATATAGGTTTAAGGTTTGAGTAAGGTCATAAGATAGTTAGATTATCAAAAATAAGACATAGTATACCCTATTGAGAATAGAGTCCTTGGGTAGGTGATAATTTTAGTTACTCCCATCATGGACGATAATTTAATATAAATAAGGGGATGTAGAAGGATTGACATATTCGGTTATGAAATTAGTGAATTGACAATCTAAAATAATGGTAAGTATTTTTAGAATGAATGTATGTGAAGGAGTACTTGAATTGTTACTCTTTAAAATGTTGATTACATTGTACTCTTTTAATGCTAAAATTTTAAATTAGAATGATTGATATCTTAAACACTTAGGTATTAATGTGTAAATGGTTTACATAGTGGGTCAATGATTAAGTAACGAGTTTTAGGAAGTGGCAGTATAATGCCTCTGATGGTTGTCTTGGTTATTGATCGAGTATTGTGTTTGTTTGATATTGAGTTGAATTTTGATTATTGTTTTTGGAGTATATCTTGATTGAATTAATTTGGTTATTGTTCAAAGTGGAAGTGATATTGAGTTTTCATGTTGCGATGTAAGGGTTACTTGAACTGAATTTTTTTTTTTTTATTGGGTATTGTTTCAATTTTTGGAACTTTATGTTTGAATTTAGTTTTTATGGTGGATCTTGATTTATAGTTGATTCTGATTATTGCCTTTTATGGAAGGAGCCCGTTTGTGCCAAAAAATGGTTATTGAGAAGATTGTGATCTTTGCAATTAATTTTGTATTGAGTTGATTTTGTTAGCTTTGAGTGAGTTTGAAGATTTTATCATGATGTTGCCACTCTTACTCTACTCTTGTCATTGTGTGATTGTGGATTTTATATAGTATTTTTTTTTTTTTTGAGGTTCTTGATGTGAGTCTTTCTCTTGTGCTAATTTTGGAAATAAGAAGACTCTATGTGATGACTTTCTTGTAGTCATATTTTGAGATGGTTGGGAACCCAAAATTTTTGAATTACCTTCAGTAGGAGCTTGTGGTTTTTCAGTGTTTTAGGCTTCTAGAGGCAACGGGGAAGCTTGGTTTATGTTGATTTTTCCATGGTTGGACCTTTATGATTCATTGATCTTATTTCTAATTTTGAGTTCTTATGGGTGTTTCCTTGTACCATGGTGTTTAATTTTGATGTGGCTTTTGGGCGAGAAGGTTCATGCCTGGCATACATACTTGGTTTTTGTGATTTTGGTGCTTTGTGTGATTTGTTACACCCTTGATGAATTGAGGTTTATTTTCGATGCTACTAGGGAGAGAGGCTCTTCATGGGGGCTGGTGCACAAAAGGGTAGCCTCTATAACCCATGAAATATTTTCTCTAATAAGTGATTTTAGACATCTAAATTTGACCACTTATATCTAGTCAAATTATCCCTTTTCATCTAAATATCCTCCTACCCACATTAATTCAGTAATATTAAGATTATTTAATTTTACATCCTTAAAGTCCTCTAAATCTCTAAGGTATTTAGTTAAATAATTAAATACCTTACCCCTTTATCCCTTTCTTGCAAAGAATTAAATAAATAACCCATTTATTTAATTCTCTTTATGTGCCATCCACACTCAATCTTAATTCATCTCCTAATCCCATCATTAGGGATGTGTCACATCCACCAACTTTTGCAAGTTGGCTCCTAACCATCTTCTAATCCTTCATCAACTAGTCTAATCAGCCCCCTTTAGTCAACTCTCCCACATCCCAATAGAATTTTTAATTCCATTTTATTCTTCCAACACCATTAATGGAATTTTTAATTCCATTTACAATGCGCATGTCCTTTCCAATAGAATTTTAAATTCCATTTATTCACCCAAGGTTTCTTCCTTTTGTCTTTTACATGCACATTAAAAAATGAAATTTTAATTGCTTTTGGTCAACCTTTTATGTCCACCCTTGATCTCTTGCCCTTGGTCAAGAACAAATCTGGGTCATTCATTCATCTCTCCTTGGCTAAATGGCTAACACCTAGCCATTGCACAAACCTAAACACAAACAAGCAGAATTAATTCACATTCAAGCATTCAATTTGATTCATCTCAACCTCTCAGGTCTTCAATCACAATAGTTATCTCGCATCCAAATCAAGCACAACAAGTTGTTATGCTATTTAAATCGATCTACGAGCACACAAATCAAGTAATCAATAGGGCCAACCAACCAATCAACTTGGACAAGGTAATATCACTCCTTTTCTTATATTTTGTTCTAGTTCAACTTAGGCCTAATCTTGAGGTGTTGTTTTTGTTTTCCTTGTTTGCATTCCTTTTGGTTTTGCATTTTAGAGTAGGTAAAAACACCTGCACACATTTTTGGCATGCCTGGTGGGACCCACATCATGGTTCTATCCTTTCACATTTTATGTTGTTTGTGTTTAAAGGTTTCATAGGAGAAATTTCCCTAATGGGTGAGCTTACTCAACATAGGGGTGAACTTGCCTAGATAGGCAAGAAAATTTTCCTTTAGGGGCGAATTTGCCTAGAAAGACAGGAGAATTTTCCTTTAGGGGACAACCTGCCTTGACAAACAAGCGAATTTGAATTTACGAAGGGGCGAATTTGCTCAGCAGGAGGGGTGAACTTGCCTCACACAGAGGTGAATCTAAGGTGAATTCGAAACCCTAATCTTTCATTTTCTATACCATTTTTCTTCCTTTTTCAGGTACTAATATGCTAACTCGGTTGTTTGTGAGTGTCCTTGCTTCCACCTAACAATCTATGCAATTGTTTCTCATTCATACAATATTGGTGTTCCAAAACTACTAATGCATATTTTGTAGAATGATCGGTCCAAGACCCTTAGTTAGTCTATCTATCATTTTTTGCACTAATCTAGGTACAAGTAGCTTTAATTAAAGGGTCAATTAACTTTTTTTTCCATGCTTGTGAGTGGGTTTTTGATGTATCCACTCCCCTTACACCACTTGCTAATCTTGGGTGACGAGAAATCACAGTTCACTCTAGTCTAGTTGAGTCCACCTAGGAGGTGCTAGTGCATCATAGCTCTCCCCTCATGCTATGTGCGAGCTTGGGAACCAACCGAGATGTCTAGTGTCTTCTTCCCTTAGTGGGACCTGCCTTGGATTTCATCACCTAGGGGACAATCCCAACCACATGTTACTGACAAGGTATATAAAGGGGGGAGAGTGAAAGGTGTACCTCAATACAGTCACGTCATGTTTGGCAGAGTGTCAAAGCTAGGGTGATACCTAGATAAGATATGAAGAGTTGGTCCAAGTTTCCAATACCTCGTTGAGGCTCCCAACTCATGCTTGTGATGAGCTGTTGTTCACGGTTGTGCCCCACGTACCATGCATATATCAGGGACTCATGAGATAGCCTTATTCAACCTAGATAAAGACTTGTGTTTTAGTTGTGGCTTGGTGTAGTGCAAGGATAGTGTATGGCACCCTAAAGTTACTCACCACGTACTCCCTCAGGTTGAGATAGAAATCCTCATGGTGGACTATGATATTCCTCGAGTGAGAGCGTGAAGGTGAGCCTGTGGTGTCTGTTGATGACCCTATGCCATTGGAACGCTATCTATCCACCTTCATGAGAAAGGGTGCTCTAGAGAACCACCCCAGTGTCTACCCAAGGTGGTTGGCCTTTATCGTGCTTGCAAACCCTTATCACTAATTCTAGGATTGTGTTGTCTAGAGTGTCTTCTCTATGAGATACCAATGATTTTCATTTCAGTTGAGTCATTCCAGCCTTCTGTCTATTGTTTTTCATTCTTTTCATCCTTTTCCATAGTCCCCCCTTGTCTTCTAATGCAATCATGCCTCTCTGTTCAGTCTGGGTCATCTCTTTAGGCAAGTTTTCCTTTGTTATAGGCGAATTTTCCAGTGGGTTCCTTTCTTAGGCGATCCCGTTATTTCCCGTTCTCTTGAATGGGTGAGTCTGTCCATCCCTTAGGTAAGTTTTTCAGTCATCAAACTTGCCCATCCCCACAGAATAGGTGATTTTTCTATCCTCTTGGGCAAATTTTCCACCTTGCTGGGCGAACTTGCTTCTCATAGGGGCGATCCTGCTTTCCCCTTTCAATCTTGTTCATTGTCCTGCTTACAAATTTCTCCCATCCCCTTGTCATAGGTGAACTTTCCACCTTGTTGGGTGAATTTTCCTATAACAGGGGAAAAATTTCCTCCTTTTCAAGTTTTCTCTTCGTCCGGGTATCTGTTCGGATCCGTTTTGGTGTCTATTTAGCCATTTTCATCTCATTCTTCATCTGAGTCCCCACTAGGATTCATTTAGGAAAAATTGGTTGTATTTTGGTAGTCCTATCCTCCATCTAAGTCTCCATCTAGATCCATTTAGGAAAATCCATTCTTTCCGTTTGCTATTCCATTCTCCATTCGAGGCCCCATTCGGGTCCATTTTGGTGTTCCTTTAGCAGTTTTCATCTCGTTATTCATCTGAGTCCTCACTAGGATTCATTTAGGTGAATCCAGTTGTCCATTGGTGGTCCTATCCTCCATTTGAGTGTCCATCTAGATCCGTTTAGGTGAATCCATTCGTTCCATTTTCTATCTCATTCTTCATTCAAGGCCCCGTTCAAGTCCATTTAGGTGTCCATTTATCCATTTTCCATCTCGTTCTTCATTTGAGTCCCCATTTGAATCCATTTACAAAAAAAATTCATCCCCTTAGGCAATCATCAGAGTCACACCTGTTTGTTCTTGAGTCACACTTGCCTGTTCTTTGGTCACATTTTCCTATTCTTCAGTGTCTTCAGTTGTTTAGGCAAACTTGTCAACTGTTTGGGTGAACTTGCTAGCTGATAGGCAATTTTTCCAAGAAAATTTTCTAGTTCCCTCTTCTAGTCAGCTTCTTGGGTGAACTTGCTAGATGATAGGCGAGTTTTCCAAGCAAATTCACTTGTTCCCTCTTCCAGTCAGGTCTTGGGAAAACTTGCTATTTGATAGGTGAGTTTGCCAAGAAAATTCACCTGTTCCCTATGTTAGACAAGTGTTAGGCCAGCCTGCATCCTTAGATAGGAAAGTTTTCTAAGAAGATTCACTTGCTTCCCTTGTCAGCCAGTCCTTAGGTGATTTTTGCAGTTAGAACAAGCGAGGTTGCTAAAGTACATAGGCGAACTTGCAAGCTTGATAGGCGACCTTGCTAGCCTGATAGGAAACCTTGCAAGCTTGATAGACAACCCTGTAAGTCTGATAGGTGACCTTGTAACCTTTAGAGGTGACCTTGCTTCCCATACATTTTCCAAAATGTGAATCCTTTTGGCCATTGAAACCCTATCATTCTCTAAGTCATTCACTGTAATTGAAAGATTTTTTTCACCATTTGTCTTCCCGTAATCATCCTTTTCATTTATGTACATCTCCTAAAGCTTATCATTTCATCATTCAAATAATCTAGGAGTGTCTTACAACATCCTTAGATTGGATATCCATCATCATTTCATCAATTCGAATCTCCTAGACTTCACTTCCGAGGTTGTTATCCAGGTTGGCTTAGGTGTCTAATCCCGATCATTACACTTGCACCTGCTCAAGGTTGTCATCCATCCTAAGTTAGTTGATCATCATTACGACCCAATCAATCTACTTCCCTCTTGGGGTAGATTCAATGTTGTAACCATCCCATTCACAACCAATCTAATCGTCAACACCTTTTGCCATCTAAGTCAAATCTTTAAATCGGGTTTAGAATCCGTTCCCATCTTCCTATCTGATCAATCATCAAATCTTATCTCATCAACCATATTACATCCCATCACATCTTCTAATCATCTAAATCTGATATCAAAACAAATCTTAAGATATCTTCTTCCATCTTCTTCCAATCCATCCTTTCATCTTCTCATCATCTATTATGTGCTTCTAATCATCTATTACCATCTTTTAAATATGTATCCATCCCATCTAACATCATGAATCCTTATCCTTCATCAATGCCACCAAAAATAGTAGTCAAGGGGAATCCCAACTATGTTGATGATGATAATGAAAGTCTTGTTGATCAAGATGATTATAATGTGGATCCCCTTGATGCTATCATTTCTAGCAAGCTTTCCTCAACTGTCTTCCAAAATCCAGTCATTACTTCGAGCTATCCCATCACACCTTTATCCACACCTAATAAAAATCCTTATTCTGCCTTTGACAAGGGACATCCAGTATCCTCACCATCCACATTTCCATCATCTCCTTCTAATCCACCATCCCAATATCCCTACCTTAATTCTACAACCACATCTTCCCACTTTAATCCACCATCCCCATATTGTTACCCTAATCCTCCATCCATGTCCTCCTATACTAATCCATGACCCACGTCCCCTTATCCTAATCTGTGCTCCCAATTTTCCCACATTAATCCACCATCCCAATATTCTCATCCTAATCCAACATCCACATATTCCTACCTTAATCTAGAATCCACATATTCCCATCTTAATTCACCATCCACATCCACCCATATCACTCCCCCCTTCATCACATTATATTTTAATCCTCCCTCCAATTCATCATAGCTTAATCCTCCATCTAATCCTAATCCACCAATCTCTAATCCTAGTACTCCACCTATCCATAATCCTCCATCCATTTCTGTATCCCCACCTGAACCTACAATTCTCAATGATCTCATTCCAGATGTCGTCTAAGGACATGTGATAGAAGAGACATCCCCAAATCCACATCTTGATGTTGTGGAATCATGCCATCCCACTCTATCATGTATATTCATTAGTGATGAGGCTCTTCCCCATCCTATGTCTATCAACCCTATTATCGCTTCTAGCACCATTTGAACCATCGAATCCACTAAATCCCCATCTTCCACTCCTAGAACCACTAAAACCAATGAAGACCCCAAAATCTAATCCACTCCTCTTAGTACTAGTATCACAAAATTCCAACCCCATGACCTTCATGAATCCTCCATCCTTCCATCTCCCCCAATTGAGGAGTCTCTCCAACACTCCTCCCTCATCATGCCTCTTGTACAAGATGAGTCATGCCAAGAGTGTGATCCAAAGCATACCAGCATATCCCCTTCTCTAAATCAAGATCCTACCATCGTATCTACTCCATCTCAAGATCATATTCCCCCATCCAGTCCATCTCATGATCCATATCCTCCATCATGTCATGATCTCACCATCCCATCCACCCCATCTCAAGACTACGCTAGCTCATCTACTCCATTCCATGATCCCCTTGTCACTCAAGACCAAATCACTCCATCCCATGAGTCCTTATTATCCACTGCCACAAATCTAGATCTTATCATACCACCTAATCCCTCTCTTGATCCCTTATCACTCATCATTCTAGGCCAAAATTCTCCCATCTCATCATCTCCATCACATGATCCTCCATTATTTCCTAACCATACCATCCCAACACCACTTTTGTATCACCTTGGTAACACTACACTCATCCATAATGGTTTTCTTGTAGAAGAAAATCAAAGCATGTGCACGACCCTTCCTCCTCCACCTGCTAATGGACTCACATCATGCTTCCAAAATAATAAGCATCCTACCATAGATCAAATGTTCAAGATCATGAACTATCATGAAAATGCTTAGGCCTTCAAGAGCAAGGTATTTTAGAGCCCATCCAAGTCAAAGAAAACCCATGTATATCTCTCAAGTCTCACAATCAAAAACTGTTGGTACAACCTCCATACATCCTAAGCAAGCCTCTTCCAAAGGAATGAGAGGAAATTCCCATCGCTCTACCAAACCATTTGTCTCCATCCCCCCTCCTCCATCATACTACCTCAAAACAACCATCCATCTTCCTCCTTCATCCTCTACGTCCATTTTGGGTCCTTATGTCCCTCCATCCACTATTTCTCATCCTCCATCTACTGCATCTATTTTGGGTCCTTACGTACCTCCATCCATCATAATACATCCTCCATATATAACATCCATTTTGGGCCCTTATATCCCAAAAATCAACTCCTCCATCTTATCCTCTTCATCCTCTCATCCATCCATCACCTATCCCTAGCACACATCATAAGAATCCTAAATTCATAATCCCTAATCAGGATCAACAAAGGCACCCCTCCATACATGCTATCTCAAATCCTTCATCTTCACATCATTGTCAAAAGCCTACCTCTATCACTCCATCCACACCTCCTCCACATCATCCATTGCCTCATACCCATCACATTGCTATTAAAATCAATTTGGATGCCAAAGTAACAATACATAAATCCAAACATCCACATGAATCTAAAACTCCTCATTTCCCCTTAAAATGATGTGTTGAAGAAAATAAAAATCCAATCCAAAAGCCAAATCAAACCCATAAGCCATCAAGACCCACCAAAGAAAAAATCAAAACCATGCGTATCCCAAAGAAAAAATATGTAATTCCTTCAAATTAAAAATCTATAACAACATCCACAGTGGCTAATCCAAAAGCTAACAATTCACATCCTCCATTTCCTAAATCTATTTTGGGTCCCTATGTCCCAAAATTCACTATCCCAACTCTATTATCTCCATACTCTCCATCCATTCATCCCCCTATCCTTTGATATCCACCACCACATGTGCCAATGTTGGTCCTAAACAAATTCCCCCATAACACATCCAATCCATCATTCCATCGATACACTTTCCAACATCCCATCCACTATCCCCCATATCTCCCCATCAAATCCCTATAATCCATTCTAATAAGGTTTTACCAACATCCAAATAGTCGCTTCAAACATGGGCTCTTATTACCTTGTATGGAACTTGATGCTTGAGTACTTCATCCATCTCCTTATCAAATTTCTAAATTCACATATCCACATCCCTATTTTTATTCATCTTCATCCACATACTATCCAAAAATTATCAAAAAGGTAGAAAAAAAAGAGAGTCAAAAATCCAAAACAAAAATAAAATAGTAAAGAGAAATAATTCATCCAATGGTGAAAACTTGGCAAACAAGTGCTTTGGATAAGTACCATGATGAAAACCTAGAAAATACGAGTCATGCGTAAATCCGCAATTGAATTTACTTCCACAATTGGGGGAAACTTCCATCTATGTATCCACTTCCTCCATCTCCTACATCCTCCTATCTTCTACATCCTATCCATCATATCCCATTTGTATCCAGTCCCTCCATCTTCCTTGTGATCTTGATCAAGAAAAGGGAACATATATACATGCTTTGGACATCTCTTTGCATACATTCCCCTCATCCATATGCCACCATATCCCTTATCCCCATCCATCCTCGTTCCTTATCCATGCATCCTATCCACATATGTATATCTCCTATTGTCCACCCATCCTGCTATCTGCCATCCCTCGTGCCTTGTCACACATGACATATCTAGAGTGAGGCATCTCCTTTTGTGAGACATAGTCCTTGGCAACATCATCCATCCATCCATCCATCCAAGAAATCCATTATGTCTCCCCATCCTTATATTCCTATCCATCAATCATATAATCCCTTCCATCTTTTGAATCCTTATCTTCCTATCTACTCGTTGGTGTTTTTTCTACCTGAGCTTTGAAACTCTCTAAAAGGTAGCCAACCTCTATATTCAATAACTCCAAATCTAGCAGCCAACTGATGGGTAAAAGTCTTCAGGCTCCTACCCCTACTCTTTAGGCTTTTTGGGACCAAGGAGGGTGTTCCTTCTTGTGTTCATTCGATACTTTCATTCCTCAAGAACACTTCAACACAAATTTGTTCCTACTGTATGCAAATAGACATTATTTATCAGAGGCTTGGCCCACCTTAAACAAATAACCTCTAAAAGGCTAGGAACATTTGGTATTTTTGAAATTTTCATCTCAACATGGATAAAATGTGAGTTAAGTAGTGTTCCAATCTTGAATCCATAGATGGGTATTTTGTGATTCCAATAACTACAAGAATTCTAGATGGATAAGCCAGTGCCTCATCAAATTGGGCAGGAGTCAAGCATGAAATATTTTGTCATACATAATACTGCATCCTAGTATGAGTGAACGTTTCTACAATGCATTACACCATAAAACTTCACAATACTTAAAGCATCACTTATTATCATATCCTTAGTATATTATGTCAGAATTACAATCCTTTCTCAAGAATTTGATTAACGCATTGAGTCAAAGAAAGAAATAAAATCATACACTCAAATGAACCAGTGAGGATAAATGAAACTATACTTGATACTTTCATTCATAGTCTACCATAACAACTCACATGAGAGCATAGACTTTAATTTTATAGATTTGTTTCGATATCAGTAATTTCATAAGACTATTTAAGATTATTTCATACATTAAACCTACTCGAAATGATTAATAGTAGATTCATTAGGAATTATGCATTCTATATGCTTTCTATACCTTACTTAAACCTTCTAGACTTCAAAATTTCACCTCTTGTAATGATCCTTGAGATATCTTTTATAGCACAAGAGAGTGACAAGCTTCGGGCTCATTGCAATTACATTTCACCAAAATTTCATTTCAAAACAAACTTTCAACTGCATTTCAAAATTCCCATACGGTTAGATGTAATCATCATTTGCCAAACATGGGAATCAAAATTGTAACAACCCACATAAGTAGTAGGTGTTACCATACTTGCAGAAAGATGCCAAAAAAGGGCTATGTTTTCCATGTCCACATGAAACCCAAAAAGAAACAACATCAGCGTCACAACAAAAAAGGAAGACTCGAGAAACCAAACCATCACTTAGAACCCGAAGCAGCACCATGGCCACGGTACAGATGGCCACTTCATGTTTTTGCCTTAGTGGGAGGAAAAACAACCACCTCATCTTCAACAACACACTTACCAGCACCATAACTAGAACCAATATCATCACGTGGTGCCACCACGGTAATTGTAAAAACTGCAAGGACCTCCTCATTAACACCATCCATCTCAGTCAGAGCCATAAGGAAATAGCCGTAATCAGAGTTAGTCATTGAATCACCGCCACTAGAGTTTCTAGAGACGTCAATAGGTGAATGGTGTCTACCTAGAGAGCCATGACCATATCTCACTTAGCCTTTTATTTCCTCCCAAACTCAACAAACTTCATTGTCTTGCCACATGCCACCACCTCGACCCTTGTAACTTGGGCTTTAAACCAAGAGCTGCACCTAGTAACTCTTGGGAAGAACTTCACATCCTCCTCCTTCAAGAAAAGAGAACCTAAAATGGTACTCTGCACATGTCATTGCACCTTTGCATGAGATATATGTATTTCCATCCTTGTAGATGTATGTATAGATGAAGGAGAAGCAGTTGTCTTGCTCATTTCGCACCCAATACTCAAAAATATTGCAAGTGTAACAACCACTTTCTATAGAGAATTCTAGAATCTTAATTTTTTATGGTGAGAAATGAAAATCCATCATCCATATTTATTGGGAAAATTGATGAAGAGGTCATCAAAACTCCAATTGAAGCATGAGCGAGTGAGTGATAATTCACTAGTGTCTGTTTCATCACCATTAATTCCCAGGTACATGGAAAATGGCATACAATTCATCATAATTTCCAGAAAGTGGCTCTTCACACACATGGAGATCAGGCTGATATCGTTCAAAGGGCTTATGCCATTAATTCTTGATATTTATAGAGCTTCATTAGCCATCACATGGATAATTCTATGTTTTGAACATGAGTTGTCGATGCATCGGTGCATTGGCCTATTGAATGACTTAGATCAAGTTAAGAAAATTTGAAATTTCCACGCCATCATATGGCAGATCCATTAGCCAATGATACATCTCCTAGTTAGAACACATGCATACCACCCATGGGCAACATCTAACCTCTTTACACCACCAATCTGAGTCCATGTGTCACCATCGCGTAGATCACGCAAGGTGTTGGGTGATTCCATTCAATATCTTGCACAGTACATGCTCTACCACTTAGATTAAGACCCAACAACACATCAAATTCATCAATCCTCTACTATGGGCGATCAAGCCAATGGTGGGAGATGGCTCCCACTTGGACAAAAGAACATGTGGCACAATCATGCACACCACGCGATCTAGTCTGAATTCATTATTTTAATATTGTGTGGTGTACGTGCAAGGGCTTGCATTTCAATCATGAAATCCAATGGCTTGGATTTCTTGCACGTGCATATTGCTAGTTATAAGGAAAGGGGCCATGGGCTAGGTGACGGGCAATGATTCCTCAAAAGTAAAGACTTAAGACATAAGTCTTTAAAACATGAAATATTTAAAACTTAACAAATGATCGAAGACTAGTGAACCTAAGCAATGGGGCCGATAAAACAATGGATGTGATGCCATAGGTCATAACTAAGATGATGGGTGATCTGGTACAATGGTTCAACTTAAAAATATAATGCAATGGCTCAATAATCTCCCAAAATTTGAACAAGGGTAACAAACCCCTAAGCCCTAACATATGACCATCCATCACAAGGGTAATAGTTGATAAATTTATCATGGAACTAGCCAAAATTCATAAAATTTTGAAAGCTCCATTAGTGGCTCCATCTTGGGGACGCATACCCTTGGTGGGTATGGTGAGAATCCATATCTCAAGTAGAAGCAAACCAACACAACACGATAAAAAAAAGGGACTTGTCCAAACAAGACAAATAGACATAGTAGAAAAGGAACAAACCACACCTATACATATAATTTACAACACTTTACAAAATTTCCCTATTAAAACTTCATCCAATGCCACTGGTCTCAAAACTTAAGCTTGGTGTTTCAAGAACCTTCAAACTTTGCAACCAAATCCTATCCTTATCAAAGGCTCCTCTTTCACATACCTCCACTGAATGAATATTAAGGTCAGGTAGTTCCCAATAGTTTGTATTACTTTTACAAATACCAATAGCCTCACAATGGCCTTGCTTATCAATCTCTGGCTTGTCCAGTTGAAGTGTTAAAAAAAAGCATCCTTTACTCTTCATATCAAAATTGAAACCCTCAAAAATACTATGCATCAGACCAAGCAAACAATTCTCTGAAGAATCATAAGTGAGAGAGATAAATGCATGAAAATCTTCACCCTATTCCACACAAATACCATACTTACTAAGTGGAAACAAAATCATAATGATACCCAAAAGGTGAGGAGCATCAAAAAAAAATTCAACCACACATTCATGATGGGTGACATCAAATTTGACATAATTCGATTGCCCTGCACATGAGTTACATTTCAATCATCTTTTTTGAGCCTAAATGCCACTCCATAGTCTACATATGCATTAGAATATATATCACCCACCAAACATCGGTCATCAGTTTCAACATTGACACATTGAACAAGGACAGCCTTGTCATCACACCCTTCCTCATTATTTAATTAAAAATACTCTTCTTGTGACTGAGGTATTTGTGAATAAAGCTCATACGAACAAGTATTTTTCGAGGAGAAAAATATATTAGTATATAACCATGTTCTAACCATACATCCAAAGTATCACTAGACTCTTCAAAAAATGGATTATCCCTGTACCAAATAGTGGATTCCTTTTTAACAACTACCATAGACATAGATTCATCAAAAAGGGGATTATCCACTATATTCAACCTAGTCAAGGAAGCATTTGTTCCTCCCATATAAGGATACCAACCCTACAACTTATCATTGTACTTTAAAATATTTGCGAACCTGTGATAGATGGTCTCCCTTCAATTGGTGGGGGTAATTGTGAACTCGAATCCTAGACCTACACAAACATGAGAAACAAACACATAATTATATTCAAATGCAAGTTAGAACAAGGATTCCCCATGAAATTCATCTACAATACGCAAGATAGGAATAAATGAAGAACAAAGCATAAAAAATAATTGAAATCCTATTTAAGCATGTAAACACTCAATCCCATGGGGGAATTGGTGCCAATTATGTGTAGAAATTGGCCCTTTCCTAACTCCTTTGTTGCAATGTTGATGAGTGATCCACTTTGATGAAGATTCAATCAAGCTCCATGATGAAAAATCTGCATAACCTAGCTAAGATCTTGATGAAATGGATGAAAATGAATATTTCTTGAGGATGAAGTTGAGTTTAGTAAGTTTACTCAAGTTGTGGATGATAGAATGAGAGAAAGAGTCTCTCATTTATAGATTTGCATGTCGGAAGAATGAGTGAAATTGAGCAATGTGGGATCATTCAACACCCGATGGCCAAGTGCCACTTGTCAAGATGTGAATGGTTGAAGGTTGTGCACATTTTGATCAAAGTGCCAATAAATGACATTAGGTGGAATTTCAAAATAGTGAAATGACTTGTTGGAGATAGAAGAAAATGGAGTTATGGCCACTTGGATCAAGGAAAAAGGACTTGTAAGGTGAAATAAATTCCTTGTTGGAAGGACCAAGCCCACTTGAATTTGAATTCAAATTTGAGGGAAAATAGGGATTTAATAAATGAATTAAATCTATTTTCATGTGCAAGTGGTAAAAGCTAGAGGATGAGACATGATTTAAGATTAAATTAACCAAAGATTAATTAATTCAATGAGGAATTAGGAGATGTGACAATTTGGATTTAAATTTATGAATTGATTTAAATCAAAAATTGAGAGGAAAGGTTTAATTAAATAAATGTTTTGATTTATTTAACTAAAGGGGATAATGTTAGATTAAATAAAATAAGGTTTAATTTATTCAATTTAATAAGAGGACTTTAGAGATTTGATTTAAATAAAATGAATTATTTAAATGAATAGAGATAGAGGATTAATTAAATTAAATTGATTAATTTAATCAGTAGAGAAGAAAGACCTAATTAAATAAATAATGATTTATTTAATTAAGGGATGAAAGGTGATGATAAGATGAGAGTATGATTTAGGAAGAAATCACATTAGTAATCAGGATCAAGTGTGTCAATCAATTTTCCATGTCTACATTTTTCCCCTCTTTGAAGCAATGCGCTCGTTGTATTGATTCAAAGAATAAGTTGTTGTGATCAAAGTTCAAAAATTCTTGTTTTTTTCGAATTCCCCACTATTGCCCCAGTAGAAGGATTATGTTGATATGTTGCACCCTCGAGAGATTGGACAAAATTTTTAATTTTTGGATGATCTAATGAAAAAAGAGGACAAGGTGCCCAACAAGTCCAAAAAATGCCCCAAGATGCCAGAAAATGTGTTAAAATGCCAAAAAAGATGTAACATAGTCCTTGATTGGACAAAAATGGGATCAAGGGATGAAAGCCCTAGTTGGATGGTCAAATTAGGTCAAAAAACCCTAATTTGTAGGCTTAAATAGACCTTGAGGGGTCTCTTTCAATTAATTTGGACACTTAGCCTTTAGAAACTTTCGTACTTTGAGCTTTGAGTTCTGGTCGAGATGGCACAATGACAACTTCCTAGGCACATGTCAGAGAGGGTACAAGTACATCAGTGACCCACTGACGCAGGACCCATGGTATGTATCATTATCTTGACTTTTGATTTTATCATTTTGCATGCATTTAATAGGGTTTAGGTCAACTTTAGGTCAAGCGGTGCTATATAGCACCACTACAAATGCTCAATCGACACTGTGTAGCCTCAAACTATGTCACATATGAGAATAATGTCACCGCGAGCCAGTTAGAAGATTAGGGTTTCTTTTCAAACTTAGTTGCATACACAAATTGGACCGTGCAATGCAGTTTGAAACTAAGGTTTTGGCACAAAGTTAGCTGCACATGCAAATTGGACTACATGGCGCACTTTGGAGTTTAGAAATTGTCAAAATCCACTGTGGTGATGTAGTTTGGAAATTTTCAAACAACAACGCATTTGTAAACAACGTCGCATTTTCTATTTCAAATGTGAGAAGCTGACTCGGGAGTCAGATTTTTTAAGAGACTTGACAGGATGGTTTCCCTTGTGGAGAAGGACCTCGACATACTTCATTTGAGGGAGCACAGATGTCTAGTGCTCCATAGAGTATAGGGTATGCACATATTCCTTTAAGAGGAGCTTGGTATGCTTGACCTTTGGTTCGTTGCGTATGTTCATCTTGTTCAGACCCACTTGGGGATGATGACAGCTTTGGCAAAGCGATGGGACAGTGAGACCTCCTCCTTCCATCATCCTATTGGTGAGGTGATTGTTACTCTTGAGGATGTTTGGCGCATCCTATGACTGCCTATCCATGGAGTGAGAGTCATTTATGATAAAAATGTTGGTAGGGATGCCTACTATGATGTGATGGGTGTCGATGAGATTTAATTGTTGAGGGATAGATAGACTTGGAGAGGTACCGGGGTGTAGTGCCCACCTACAGATTGATTTTTGTGGCCATCATTTCAGGTCTAGTGGCACCAAATCGGTAGGGCCGATACTTTTATTGGTAGTGGATGGTCATTCATAGGGAGTGCTTTGCTTGGGGGGCAGTGATATTTGCTTCACTATACAAGGACCTCCATGAGTTTGCATACCTTGATAGTAGGGCCATCAGGATGGGGGGCACCTTACTACACATTTGGGCATGGGAGTGGATTCTAATACTCCATCTAATTTTTACACTGATTGCTCTAGATATTGATGATCATGTCATTTGGTGGTATCGGGGAGCCTAGATTCACTTCACCCATACAGGTACAAGAGGCATTTCCCACTGGCCATGGGTACTTGATGAGATGTGAGAGTTTTTTTGGAGGCCCTAGATGGGTATAGGCTCGTGGCACGATGATCAGGAGCAACGATTCTTTGCTCATCAGGACAGGTGGATGCAGGGCTGCGAGCACATCATGATAGAGCGACACCTTCTAGATAGGGTGGCCCAATAGTTCGATGATGTTCAGGATAGGTCAGACAACTAGTACATGGTGATCTTTTCCCATGGCACAAGAGAGACAACATGGGGCTAGCCGATTCCAACATCGGAGGTAGTAGCCTCATTTAGGCAGTTAGTGACCAGGACATGGCCATATGATCAGGGGTCGATAGACAGAGGGGTTACATAGGCTTACAGATCTTGGTTCAGGCCTCCTCTCTGATTTATAGTTCTAGGCATAGTTCTTTTGTGATAGAGACCGAGAGGTAGGTCCGCAGGTAGAGGCAGAGGTGACGGGGATAGAGATGGTGATGGGGATAGAGGAGGAGATGACCGTCCTCCACATAAGACACCACCGTGGGACCAGGAACCATCACGTGACCAGGCACTGCCATAGGACTAGGCACCACCAAGAGACCAAGCACTACCACAATAGCAACCTACATAGCCAGACCATAGGGATGCCCTGATTCAGCAGCTTCAGGGGAAGATACAGATTTTGATGGCAAAGAGAGATCAAGCTAGGCAACAAATTTTGATAGTTACTGCTGAGAGGGACCAAGCCTAGACCAAGAGGGATGAGATTGGTTAGAGGAGATAGCTAAAGAGTACAACCTCATCTACCCAGGGCCTAACAGTATCTCTGAGAGCATACCGGGAGGTGGTTAGGGAGGTCGAGTCCTATCAAAAGCACTATAGGTAGGCAGTTCCACTAGTAGGTCGGGTGCCATATTTTTCATAGAAAATAGGGATGAGGCCTCTCAAGGACCATGGTGAGAGGCCAAAGGGGTAGGGGCATATCCAGTAGGGCTAGCTCTTTGATCACATACATTTTTTTCATTTTTGATCAATGGGCTCTGATTATTACCCCTATTGTATCATATACACTTCATCCGATTTTTGTATCATGACAGTTGTATTATTTTGATGATATATATATGAGATGGTCCTACTTATGAGATGTTCTATGATGTATGGTGTATGGATGCATTTTAATTTCCTATGTGCAATGAGATTTTGATGAAATTCTCTATGATTATGCAATATGATGTATGTTTCTACATGATGATTATGGATGCATTTCTTTTTGTACTTTTCTATGTATTTTGATGACAATCATATGGATGTACTATATGCAAATGATACATGACCAATTATGTAATGGATGCTAATGATTTCTATTATGCCCCTAATGATTCATGTATGATGTCAAATGGATATAATGCAATGACTTCTTAAGATACTTAGAATAACAAATCTATATTATTCCTCATAGCTTGAGATGATGATAATGCGAGATGATATGATATGCACTTATGCTAATAATTTTATGGATGTAGGGTAGATGCATTAGCAATGCTCTGATTAATTGTCATGATACCATATTAGTATGGAAAGAAGATAGAAGAAAAGAGATTCAACAATTCATTAAGATGATGATGATTTGCTTACTAAGAGTCCAGGTTTTCAAAGGGCCAATTACTTTATGTTTGATAACACACATAGGTATGATGCATCAAGGTAAAAAGAACTAGGATGGAATTGTACCTAGAGTGATGGACTTTGACTCGACAATCAGATAGGAGTATTCCTATTCACACTTAGCATACAAAACCTTGTTCAAGATATAGTTCAGACATTCTAAGCATCTTGGACCAAAACATAGAAAAGCAAGCCTTCCTATGTGATCAATAAGATACCTAGAATACCCTCCCTACAAACCAAACAAAGCATAGATAACTAAGTTATTTTACATGAGTATCCCACAAGCACAACAGATAAAAAGATACTGATCATTGCCCCATTATTTTCTCTCTAAACTTGTTTTGTCTAGGCATCATTGAGAGGTCCTTGGAATGAGCGCAATAAAATAAATCTAAAGAATGAAAAAAGTAAACAAACAAGCTAATGTTATTCATATCGCTAGCCAAGACTAAACTATGGCAGGGTACTTGATGTTGATGTCCATCATGGGAAGGATGCATCCTAGGACATGTTGTGATTAGGGTTTTGATGAGATTGACTAGATGATAAGCTATTGATACTTTGAGTTGATCAAATTGCTTGCTTATTGACCTAGACTTTGAAACTTCTGATGAGGTGTTCACTTTTGAACCTGTTAGACTTGTTTCTAACTGACTCACCAAAGGATGAAGGTGATGATGATTTATTATGAAAGGTGATTATTGTAGGTGAAAGCGAGATGAGACGGGTGCACCATTTTTGGTTTTTTCAAATATTTGGATGTTCTTTTTGATGTTTTGAAAATGTTTTGAGGCTGTTTTTGATTTTTTGATTTTTCAATGTTTTTGGTATTTTCGAGATTTATGATGAAGAGACTGACTTAAAGACCTATCCTAGGGGTCTCAGGAGCCGATCCATAAATTAGCCTTGCCTACGTTATACACGCAGAGACCACGTAGTTTGACTAATGATAGATTTGACTCGATAATAAGATAGATGGGAAAACGGATTGCCATTGCGACGAGCACCTAAAGGACTGACCTAAAATGTCTTGAGGGATGATCAAAGATCAACCTTGCCTATGTTCAAGCTTAGAGATGATGTAGCTCAGTTGAATGACTTTGTTTTTGACTTGTTCAGATTTTTGATATGTTTTGGATTTCGATATATTTTTTGGATGTTTTGTATTTTTGATTTTAAGGAAGATCACCAAAATATACATGAATCTGATCCAATGCAAGTATAGGAACATGCCCCCAATGTAATATGATAGACTACTTCATTATAGGCAGGACAAACTGACCTTAGGAATATGCCAAGTAGTACTACAGTGGAACATGATACCAGCACAAGATCAAGCTATGGTATGGTTGTGAACGAATGATGGAAGGATAGATGGAATGTAATGGATAAGTGAGTGTGCGTAATAGGTTGTAAATATCTTGGTGGATGGAGAGTGATTTATTTATGCTTGGCGCCTATTTGCTAGGTTTTAACAAAGGTACTTGTCCAAAGCGCCACCGAAGTGGTTTTCACTAGAGGACAATTTTTTTCTTTACTGTTTTTAATCCTTTTTCTGATTTTTTTGGATTTTTATATTTTTTGATTTTTTTATTGTCTCCAAGATGCCTGTTTGCCAGATTTTCATCAAGGTGACCATTTTTTCAGGATCTTTTCAAACATTTTTTTGTATTTTTTGGTTCTATACCTTGCAAGATTTTAGGCATAATTTTTTTTTGAGATTGGAGCCATTCATGGGCTCCTGCAGAGGTTCACCTTCTGGTGTTGATAAATGGTAGGCTCCTAATTTATAGCCTACTATGATGATGAAAGGTCCCAACCAATTGGGCTCAAATTTCCCTTTGCTTTCTGGATTTGGTACATTCTTCTGGTTCTCTTTTAGCACAAGTTTGCCGACTTGGAATGTGTGTCTCCTGATCTTCTTGTTGTAGCTATGCTTTAGGCGGTTTTGATAAACTTGTAGATGGTTGAGGGCATCGATGCACCATTCATCTAATAATTCCAACTCATTTAACCTTGAAACCCGATATTCCTCATCTGTAATGAGGTTTTGTAGTGATATCCTTAATGATGGGAGCTCGATCTCAATTGGGAGGATGGCTTCTGATTTGTAGACTATGGAGAATGGAGTGGTGCCTATTGGTGTGCAGATGCTGGTGCGATAGGCCCATAAGGCAGGATTTAGCTGTAGATGCCACTCACGACCAACATCATTGACTGTCTTTTTAAGGATTTTCAAGATGGTTTTGTTGGTAGCTTATGCTTGGCCATTGCCTTGGGGATAGTATGGAGTGGAAAAGTGATGTTGGATTTTGAATTTTTTACATAAGTCATGAACATCCTGGTTTTTGAAAGGTGTCTCATTATCTGAGATAATAGCTTGGGGAACACCATATCGACAAATGAGGTAGTTCAGGATGAACTTGGATATCTTCTTTCTCATTATGTAGGTCATGGGAATTGATTTGACCCACTTTGTAAAGTACTCCATGGTGGTGATGATGAATTTGTGGCCATTGGATGAGGTGGGTGCGTTTTTTCTGATGAGATCGAGCCCCCACTACGAGAAGGGCCAAGGTATAACAATAGGATGAAGCTCTTGAGATAGTGCATGAATAAGGTCTCCATGTTGCTGGCACTGTAAACACCTTCTAACAAAGTCATGTGCATCTCTTTCCATTGTTGGTTAGTAGTACCTGGTTCTCAGCAAATTCTTGGTCAAGATCATACCACTCGAGTGCGAACTGAAAGTGTCATTGTGTACCTCAGTTAGATTAGTTAGGGCTTCCTTAGGGTTTAAGCAACATAACAAGGTTCCTTCAATTCTCCTACGATAAAGGGTTTCTCCTAGGATGACAAAGTGGGTGGATTTTTTGATGAAGGCTCATTTGAGGTTTGGGGTTATATCAACAGAAAAGACTCCTATTCTTAAGTAGGTCTAAACGTCATGATACTAGGGATCATTGGGACCAATGCATTCACACACGAATTCAAACTCTAGTACCTCAAATGCTGCTATGAGAAGCTTCTCTACCAGGAATTCTTGCTTTGGGATGCTGCACGAGATTTCCTAGAGTGATCGAATTGTCACCATTGCATCCATTGCTCTATTGTTTTCTCTAGGTAACTGTTCAAATGCTATCTCAATGAATGAATCTTTGAGGCTCTCGACTAACTTCTTGTATGGATTTAGCCTATCATCCTTTGTCTAATATTCATCATTTATCTAATTGATTATGAGATGAGAGTCCCCATATGCCTTTAAAGCCATGATTTGCCATTGTACTCCAATCCTTTAGCCATTGACGAGAGGCTCATACTCTGCTATGTTATTTGTGCATGGAAATGATAGTTTGTAAGACTTGGGTATGAAGTCTCCTTGGGGAGTTATGAGGAAAATTCCTTCCCGTGATCCGTGTTGCATGTGAGATCCATCAAAATACATCTTCCAGTGGTCTGCAACACTTAGGCTGAATATTGATTCATCTGGGAATTCTAAAATGAGTGGGGTCTCTACATAAATAGGATCTTTTGTTAGTTGATATGCAATTACTTCTCCCTTGATAGCCTTGCGCTCCACATACTCAATGTTGTGTTTCATAAATATCATGACCCACTTGGTTTTCCATCTTGTGAGACTGGCTCTAGAAAGTAGGTATTTGAGATGGTCTATCTTTGTAATAAGCTTGATCTGGTGAGCCAACATGTAGTGTCCCACTATAGTTCTGTTGATATAGTATATTGCTCTTTCTCTTCCATTTTCATCGTGTTGAGCTAATAGAGCACCAAGAGCTACCATGGTTGTTGAGATGTATAGGATCAATGGCTTTCCTGGAGTAGGTGGCATTAACACTGGTGGCGTAAGTTGATATTCTTTGATTTTACTAAACACTTGATCACACTTGTCATCCCACTTGTATGTTACTCCCTTGTGGAGTAGATGAGAGTATGGGATTTGTTTATCCACCAGCTATGCTATGAATCTCCGGATGGATTGGAGTCTACCTTGTAGACCTCTAAGCTATTTTAGTGTCTTGGGTGCTTCCATGTCTAGGATTTTCGTAACATTGGTGGGATCCATGTCTATTCCTTTCATTGATACTATCTATCCTAGGAGTTTTCTTGATTGCACCCCAAAGATGCATTTCATGGGGTTAAGTCTAACCTTGTATTTCTCCAACCTGTCAAAGATGGCACTTAGAGTTGCTATGTGATCATGTATTTTCTTTGACTTGGCCAATATATCATCCACATAATCTTCCATAGTTTTTTGAATCATGTCATGAAAAATTAGTGTCATGGCCCTTTGATATATCACTCTCGCATTCTTTAGCCCAAATGGCATCATGTTCGAGTAGTAGGTGCCCCATGGACATGTAAACACTGTCTTATGCTGGTATTCCTTTGCTATCATGATCTGGTTGTATCCTGAGAATCCATCCTTTAGTGATAGCATCTCATGTCTATCCATCATGTCCACTATCATATCAATGTTGGGTATTGGAAAATCATCTGTAGGACACACTTTGTTTAGGTCTCTAAAGTTAGTGTAGATACAGATGCCCCCATTTGGTTTTGAAACTGGCACAAGATTTGATACCCATTCCAAATAATCAATTGGGTGTATAAATATGGCATTCAAGAGTTTTTGTAATTCCACCTTGACTAGCAAGGCTATTTGAGGATGCATCTTTCTCAATTTTCGTCTTACTAGCTTTGCTCCTAGGTAAATAGCCAAGTGATGAACCACAACTTTCGGATCAAGACCTGGCATGTTGGAATAGGTTCATGTGAATTTCACCTTTATTTCTCTTAGAAATGCATCCAATAGTTCTTGTTATTTTGTCAAAAGTGATTCAACATAGAAGGTGATGTGTGGTGCTACTCTTGTTCCCAGATTGATAGGATTCCACTGTTCTACTAAGACTATCGATTTCTCTTGATGAAGTGTAGTAGGGGGGAGATTGATCATCCCTCGAAACCTCGAAGAGGTTTTCACCATTGGATGCATCATTTATTTTTACTATTCTTTGGTTAGAGAGTGCCACAATGTGGTTTTCACTCAATGACCTTGAGTTTATCCTCATTCTTTTGATTTTGCGACTGAAGGACTCAATTGTTTCCCCATAATAGGCCTGTGTGTCTAGTGTGATGTTGAACCCAAATTTGTGATCTTTGTATGATACTATATCCCTTAGTCCCATGAATTCTGAGAATGCTTCATCATTTTTGAATGTGTCTAAAACTGGCAGTCCTCGTTGGTCATAGTCAATGAGTTGTGGGTAAACTAGGTTTATTTTGTGAGTTTGGTAGTCTGACTCAATGGGTGAGGCACTAATCATGAGTAAGCAGGAATCTTCAAAAAGAATGGGAAGATCTATTATGGTATCCTCATCATCACTACTACTATACACATCAGCTATGTTGAAGGTGAAATTATCTAGGGGCAGACCTATTGATACAGGTAGTTGAAGGGTGGTTGTCGAGCCATGTACGGTTATACTCAGAGAGGTACATCCAATGTCAAGATTTCTCATTCGTCTTTCTACAATGATGGGCTCCAGTTGTTTATCACTATTCTTTCTAAGGAATTCATTTCTATTGTAGCCCATACCAAGCATCATTTTCAATCCTCTAATAGCTTCATCCATGGGTAGGGTGGGTGTGGGCCTTTCAGCTTGGTATAGTGTACTTGAAATGTCTCTTTCATCCACATTTTCTTGACTTAGATCCCCCCAATGGAAAAATCTAGAAGGGTCTGCCCTGAAAGTGTGAACATGTGTTTCAACTGATTGGGGTTGCCCATGTGACCTAGGAGATTGTAGTAACTCTCCTACAACAAAATAATTTTTATTCATTCTATAATCTCCACACCCATTGTCCTAGATCATGAACTTCATGTCGGATATATCGAGGATGGAGGGTGTCTCTATCACAAAAGTGGAGGTGAGGTTAGATGGATCTATATAGGGAGTGGATGGGCCTTCATCATTCTTTGGTACTTGGGGAATTTTGTAAAACTTGGCTTCCAAGTTTTTGCAATAGGCAAATGGCTTTGGATCACCATGTATCACGAGTTCCTCATTTTGATATGAAAATTTTACACATTGGTGAAATGTTGAGGAAACCGCCTTCATTCCATGGATCTAGGGGCATCCCAGGAGGATATTGTAGGGAAAATGAAGGTTGAGGACCTAACACGTGGTTTACATGGTAGTTGGCCCTACTTGGATTGGGATCTTGATAGTTCCTTGAGACACTCTTTCTTGGTCATCATATGCTCTAATGGTGATGCCTTTGTTTTTGTCAATGGAGTCCTCTGAGATTCCCAAGTTCTTTACAATTTGAAGTGAACAAATATTGAGGCTTGCGCCTCCATTCACCAAGACCCTTTTGAACTTTTTCTTGTGAACCAACACTTGAAGGTGAACTGCATGATTGTGAGATGGTTGGGCGGGAAATTCTTGATAGGAGAAGGTGAGGAGATTTTGGGTGACCATGTTACCAACCATAGCATGGAATTGTTTCATATCAAGGTTAGCAGAGATAGTGGATGCTACTAATGCTTCATCAAGGATTTTTCTGTGGGTGGAAAAAAAATTTAGAAACTCCATGATGGAGATCTAAGATGGAGTTGCCACCGCGTGTGGTGACTCCATAATCAATGTTGGCTCCTTTGATGCTAATGACAGTGACCATTTCATCTATGCATGCGATGATGTATTCGTATACAAGGTTTGCATTGTCATAATTTTTTTTCCCTTTATTGTTCCCTTGGTTATTTCCTTGATTATTTCCCTTATTATGACTAGGCATCGGATTTGTGTATATTTTGAGGTCTTGATTTTCAGTGGGTTGTTCGACATTTATGATTTTGTCCTCAATATGATCCTGGATGATGTTTTTCAATCTCATGCAATTTTTGGTTGTGTGCACTTTGATTTTCTGAAAATTGCAATGGATATTTTCATTGTACCATGGTGGTTTTGTCATGGGTTCCACATATTGCTTAGAATTGGAAATTTTGATAAGGTTCTCTTTAACCTGCCTCTTCATTATAGATTCGATTGACTCTCCAAGGGTTGTGAACTTCCGCTTGAGAGGATACTTATTTTGGGGAGGTGGTCTTCCTTGATTGTTTAGGTTATTGATTTGATTGTTCGGAGTTAGTTGTTGTTGTGCCACCATATTGGTTTGCACATTTTTGCGGTTGTGATTCTATGGTTGATGATGGGTTTGGGTATTTTGCTTGGGAGCACTGATGACAACCTTAGCATCAACCACTCCATCATTTGTGACATTTTTTGTTCCTTGACCATGTGTGAGGTTTATCGTTATAACTAGTGGATGGGCGGTTATCCTGTTGTGTAGGAAACATTGATGTGCCCCCTTGCATAGTAAGGGCTCTTTCGATATTGAGCGCCTTTGGGATCAATTGATCATATGTTGTGATGCATTGCATTTTTAGATAAAATGCCAAGTTTTCATCTAGATTAGCTATGATTTTGCAAACTTGTTGCTCTTCTGGCATGGTCCACTTGCTCTGGTTGGCCTTGGATCACCATCTTTGCAAGAAGGAAGCGAATAGCTCTCCTTTTCTTTATTTTAGTGTTGATAGTTCCTCCAGTCTAACATCCGTACCCATATTGAATGCATAGTTTTTGAGAAATGCATCCACAATTTCCTATAATGTTTTGATGCACGTGGGTAGGTGGGAGAGCCATTCCATGGTAGGACGAGTTAGACTCCAAGGGAATAGTCACATTAGATACATGTCATCATATGAAACTTACATGCAATGCACTTGAAATTCCCTAACGTGATTTTAAGGGTTTCCCATCCCATTATATTTATCGAATTTAGGGATTTCAAATCCCTTTGGGAATGGTACAAATTGCCTGACGTTCTGGTATTTTTTCCTAACTAGAGGTCCAACACTTGCTGCAAGAGTAATTTGATTTGTGTTGCAACATTGTTTTGTGGATCAGGAGGTGGGATGAATGTGTTTTGAGGCATTTGTGGTGTTTGATTGATGAGAGGGGTATTGGTGGGGGTTTTCTGCAAGCTTTGTTGTGCATTTAAGAGCTACTGATATGCCTACATTTGTGCCAACAACGCTTGTTGTTGTTGCTCCAACAAAGCTTGTTTTTGGTCTTGTTGTTGTTGTTCCCATAAAGCTTTTTGTTGGTCTAGCTACTGTTACACCAACAAATCTTGTTGTTGGTCTAGTTGTTGTTGCACCAACAAAGCTTGTTGTTGGTCTAGCTACTTTTGTGCCAACAAAGCTTGTTGTTTAGCTTGTTGTCGTGCCTAAAATTATTGTAGGGCTTGTTGGTATGCCTATTGATGGATTTCTTGTAGTTGTGTTTGGTATTGTGCTTGAGCTTGTGCTTGTTGAGCTGCTTGTGCCACTTGCGCAACGTGTGTGTCTTGTTGGGCTTGTGTAGCTTGTGCGGCTTGAGCGGCTTGTTGGGTGACTAATTACGCTTGTGCTTGATGAGCAGCTTGTTGGTTTTGTTCAAGTACCCTTTGGTGGGTGGCTCTTAGGACTACCTGAATCATGGTGATGAATGAATTTGTCATACTAGCTTTTTTTGGAATTGGTGATGGATTGGGAATGGTATTAACCATTGTGGTGAGCAGAGGGTTCGTGTTGGTGATTAGGAATTGGGTTGTGGGTGGTGTGACCAAGATGCGTGGTCCTTGGGAAACCATGCTTTAATAGATTTGGGGATTGGTGGATGTGTTGACCATTGCGGTGGCTTGAATGGTTGCCATTTGTTGTTGCGATACTGCTGGCAAAAGGAGGAGGTTTCATGTGATACTTAGATTGGTTTGGTTTGGTAGATTGGTGGTCGGTAAGGGGGGAAGGCCCAACACAAAAGGTGATATGGATGCCAGAGGTAATGGAGGGAATGGTGGCATGTTCCCTTGGAAAAGTGATGAGGAAGATGGATCAATGGGTCCCCCTGTCCCGGATAACCCACCTTCTCCTTGCGAAATCATGGGGAGAGAAGTTTGTGTGTTCAATGGATAGGTTGGTGTTGCATGGAATGAGGATGATTTTGAATGATTGTGGGAAGTAAGTGGAACATACGGGTGTAATTAATTCATTGGGACAAAGTTATCTAGTGTGGTGTTGATATTTATCTCTCTATTGTTTACAAGGTGATACTTTTGTAATTTGTGAAACATGGTGCTTCCCTTGTCAACAACTGGCGAGGTCGAAGTGATTGTTGATATGATTTGGGGAATATCTTGAGTGACATTTGGAAGTGCTATTGGGGGTATGCTCGCAAGAGGCCTTTCCATATTGGTACTTACGTCAAAGTCAGAAGGGAGTTTGGCCCCTTCTTTCATTAAGGAACGTATATATAGAGAGAGATTAAGTTTCAACATGGCATTGATGATATATGATTCTTAGGATTCTAAACCATTTCAGTTATTTCCTCTTGCATCATTCCCAAGTCATTGTCGGTGATGTCCTCTACATGGCCTTCCTCTTGAGGATTTTATGACAAAGAGGAGTTGTTTGGAGGATTTCTTGATCCTGTAAGGTTTACTTCAGAGCTCACTTGACTTAGGTCTCTTGAAGTTGATGTTTCCTTAGTGATTTCCATGTTTCTCTTGTGTTTTGATCTTGTTTGAACCATAAAATAGAGATCGTTTGATCTTAATCTTAGGCACAAAAGGAGAAGAACTAGGAAAGTCTAAGGATCAAAAGTGATGATGGGGACAAGATTAATGGAAGATGGATAATGCAAATGAGTGAAACTATTGAAGAACCTTGGAGGGGATGCTAAAATATTTAGGGATTGAATTGATTTGGTTTTTATTTAAGGATAGTTTGACTGGGTGTGTTAAGCCAAACAAGATGATGATGAACTTGTAAACCCTAGGAATTTCTGTTATCCTGGAGAAAACTTGTACAAGAGAATGAATTGAATAAGTTTGTTAAGCCAATCAAAGTGATTATGAACTTGTAGACCTTAGGAAGTTGCATTATCCTAGAGGTAAATTCGTTCAAGAGGATTGATAATTTGACTAAGTGTATTATGTCAAACAAGGTGATGTTGATTTTTCCTAATAGTTTAGCATGAATGATGTTTCAAAGTTCTCAAGAGTTTTTTGGTGAGATGAGATTTGATTTTGATGATTGAGGAATGGATGAGAGTGATGATTTTGATCCTAGACTTGACCTAGACAAGACTCTTTCTTACAAGACCTCAGTATTGAAGAACATGCCATACTTCCTATGTGAGAAAATTAAACCTTTGAAAAAGAGTTGGATTCTATTGATAATAGAACTCATACAAATTTGAGTTGTTCTTTGAAGCCTTCTTGTAGAAATTATATAAAAATATTTCTCTAACTTCAAGAAGCATTTCAAGATGCTCCACACAATCTTTTGGACTAATCTTCTTGAACCTTGGTTTTAGGATTTTGATTTTATGGGAAATCATTTGAGAGAACACATGTGTGAGGTCCAAATTTTTTATCTTTGCTTAATGAGTTCCTTTTATCAAAAAAAAATTCTTGATTATGATTTCAAACTAAATGTCTCTGCCTCAATTCCTTTTCATTCCACAAGGTCCATTAAGTGAGAATCAAGGTTTCAAGCCTACAGTTTCCTAGGTTGACTTTCGTGAAAACAAATGATGATTAAATCGAAGCACTTAGAAACCTCTAAGGATGGAATCCCTAGGGTAAGCAAGAGCACATGGATTCGTCAAGGGTAATTGTTTTCTCCAAAGGGTTTGAAATTTTGAAGATATTGTGAATGTTTGTTTCCCAATGTTTTAGATCCAACCAATGTGTTTTGATTTCAAGAACATGTACAATCACTAGGCTGAAAAGAAGTTATTTGTTGGGTTCCCACTTGGATAAATCCAGCTACGCATATTCAGTGCGGATGATTAGATGCTTGACCAAACTGGATCCCCCTTATAGTGCATTCACTTCTCAAGTCAATAAAGCATCAGTACCCATGAATCTCCCATGGAATACTTTTCATCTCTACAAAAGAACCGTATGTATACGTGGGGTGGCTTCAAAGGACATGACCTTTTGCACCAACAAATAGATAGGATTTTGGCCTTTGCTAAACAAGGGGTTTTAGTGTAGGAATTCCATTTGTGGGGGACTATTCATGTAGTGAGAGACCATTTCTTCCCTTCTCGTCATAATAATCCTCGTGATATTGGCCTTTGTTCCAATATCCACACTTATATCCTTGGTGGAAGTCACTTGGCTTTAGCGTGTTCTCGGTTGGGTCATTCCCTTTGGTGATTAATTTTTCCCACAAGGCAAGCCTGCTAAGATAAACAAAAGAAAGCAAACATATCTCGTAGTTCAATTGAACTTTGTTGAAAAACAAAGGGAGAAAACTCGCAATATGCCACGCTCACACTTGCAAGATTGGTTCAATTTTAATCCCAAAATGAAATGTGGAGGCAATTACTTTGCTCAACTTAAGATAACCAAAAGAGATTTTGATTTTCAAGATTGTCATGAGCCATGAGAGAAGTGCATATGTCATTTTGATGATATTACTATGAGTAAACAATTACAAAACAAAACAGCACTTGTTCATTTTAAATCCACAAAGCAAAAGTGAATTATTTTTATAGCACCAAATCAAATGTGGAATTTGTCTTGTTCAATTGTTAAACCTTAAACCAAATCTAGTAATCTTTTCTAAAGTTCTATTTAAGCCCTTTGTTTGAAAAATTTGAAAGAAAATTTGTATTATTCTTTTTAGAGCCCAAAAAGAAATTTAATGGTCCCTAGAGCATAAAAGATGACAAATTTCTTAAGAGAGATTTGAGAACTCTCTAAGAGTGTTAAACAACACTAAAGTGTTTAAAAACACTTGGTGTAAGATAAGAATGATGTCATAATATAGCCTTCCATTTTTCTTTCCTCCTTGCCCTAACTTGCAAAATGATTAAAACTAGAAGATATAGAGACAACAAATAGGTTAATAGTTCAAAAATCTGAAAAAAAAAGGCACATGTCAAAACAAAATCAAATTGGAATTTTTTATTGTCACTCAGTGGTGCAATTAGCAAATGTGGTGGAGTTTAGAGACTCCAGCGATAGAATATAGCACCACTAAAAACTGAGAGTGGTGCTCTATAGTAGGACAAAGAGTGCAAAGGCGGCGCTATTTCCACCCAACGACGTAGTTTGGAATTTAGGAACCCGCGATGCAGTTTGGAAATTCAAATTTATGGGAAGGAAGACTCTAGTGGTGGAGTTTGGAGTTTGGAGCAGTGCGATATAGCATCATTGAACTGGTAGTAGTGCAATATGGCACCGCTGAACTGATAGCAGTGTAGTTTCCTATAGACACAAAATTTAACAAAAAACCACATAATTTTTGAAAAAAATGTGTTGAAATCTTTGATTCTGCCCTCCTTCTAGTGCCAAAATGTGAACCCCAATCCTAGGTTTGCACAAACATGAGAAACAAACACATAATTATATTCAAATGCAAGTTAGAACAAGGATTCCCCATGAAATTCATCTAGAATACTCAAGATAGGAATAAATGAAGAACAAAGCATAAAAAGTAATTGAAATTCTATTTAAGCATGTAAACACACAATCACATTGGGGAATTGGTGCCAATTATGTGTAGAAATTGGCCCTTTCCCAACTCCTTTGTTGCAATGTTGATGAGTGATCCACTTTGATGAAGATTCAATCAAGATCCATCATGAAAAATTTGTATAACCTAGCTAAGATCTTGATGAAATGGATGAAAATGGATATTGCTTGAGGATGAAGTTGAGTATAGTAAGTTTACTCAAGTTGTGGATGATAGAGTGAGAGAAAAAGTCTCTCATTTATAGATTTCCAAGTTTGAAGAATGAGTGAAATTGAGCAATGTGGGATCATTCAACACCCAATGGCCAAGTGCCACTTGTTAAGATGTGAATGGTTGAAGGTTGTGCACATTTTGATCAAAGTGCCGATAAATGATATTAGGTGGAATTTCAAAATAGTAAAATGACTTGTTGGAGAGGGAAGAAAATGGAGTTATGGCCACTTAGCTCAAGGCAAAAGGACTTGTAAGGTGAAATAAATTCCTTGTTGGAAGGACCAAGCCCACTTGAATTTGAATTCAAATTTGAGGGAAAATAGGGATTTAATAAATGAATTATATCTATTTTCATGTGCAAGAGGTAAAAGCTAGATGATGGGACATGATTTAAGATTAAATTAACCAAAGGTTAATTAATTCAATGAGGAATTAGGAGATGTGACAATTTGGATTTAAATTTATGAATTGATTTAAATCAGAAATTGAGAGGAAAGGTTTCATTAAATAAATGTTTTGATTTATTTAACTAAAAGGGGATAATGTTAGATTAAATCAAACATGGTATTAACATCATGATCATTGGAAAAAGATTGATAACCATCAACACTGGAATCATAGCCATTGACCCAATTACCCATCAGTGCAATCATTTGGCCCTCATCCAATTCACCATCCTTTAATATTTCCCAAGAATCTGATTTTGACATATCACACCATTCATCACAACAAGAATCCTCATCTTTCTCTTCATCACTATGGTAATGACCCGCCCCTAGATTATTTGTGAACAAATTGCAATCATTATATTCTAATTCATCTCCTTCACTAGTTTGTATTACTAGTTGCCTCTATTTAGTAGGATTAAGATCATTGTTTCTTAAAAGCATCTGATGTTGTGAATGGTTACTAAAAATTCCTTTTTCCAATTGCATCCAGTCACCCACTTGGCCTAGACTTTCAGGGGTTGACTCATTTGGCAACATGCTTATTCCTAACTGGCATATTTCACAAAATAAATCAACACATTGAGTCATTAGGCCTAACACCCTCTGGTATTTTCAACAACACATCCATAAACCTATGGAATAGGTCATGGGGTGAATCTCATTGACCTCTCCTTATATCACATAATCTTTTAGCAAGAGAGAAATAATCAGTGTTTTCTAACATTTGGGGGTCCCTCTCTTGGAGGTCACTAAGATCAACACATTGTGGTAATGGATCAGTTGGGATAGCAGAAGCTATATCTTCTTGGTAGGATTCTTCATTAGTTGCTTTCTCAACCACAGTTGCATAAGTTGTATCACAATGGTCAGTATTGGTAGCTAGACATACCTTCATCATTGAATACTTGAGGATGTTCTCAATGTCCATAGAATTCTGGTATGCTTGGCATAGTGTCATAGGCTCTTTATCCCTCAACAAGTAGCCCATTTTTTTGTCAAAAGTGCCTAAATATACAATCAGACACTCTGCATCATTTCATTGGGTATTATGCTTTCTTGAATATCCCTTATTGCCTTTGTAAATCTAAGATTAAAAGTAGGGACCAATTCATCTTCATTTTTATAAATTTCCATAAAGTCTTTCCTTACCATACCTAGATTTATTCTTTCACAATTTTTTTTTGTGAAAGTATTCTTAAATTGGTTCCATGAAACTATAGAGCATGATGGTAAATATGAGAACCAATCTCTAGCATCATCCTTTAGGGATTGAACAAAAACATTCATGATTTATCTCATAATATCCCATCAAATCCATGAATGTAAGTAAATTCCTTGAAGGTGATTCAAAATTCTACCCTGTGAACTTGGGAAAATATTTCCCAATATTTTTAGGAATCAGATTTGGAAAACCTTTAATACCACTAAAAACCAGTGGCATATACCTTTCAATAAAAAAATCCCTTTTAGGGCTTGGTGAAGACTATCTTCCTCGCATACTTTTACTTTCTATTTTATAGGAAAACCTTGTTATATCCACATTCAATCATTATCAAATTCATATATGGTTGTCAATTGCATCATGTACTAACTCAAACATGATTCTAAAATATAGATTGAAACATTATGCCTTAAAAATTTCTCAGGGGCATAATTCAAAAACTAGCATACTTCTCAAAACCATTACAGACGTTACACATTAGAAGTATGAAAAGAACTACTATTATTCCTTGTCTTAATGCAATTTCATCTAATAGGGAACCATATATCATCTCAAGCTATAAGTGTCTCTCATAAATTTCTCTCAAACAAAATAATGCTCTCTTAAGATTTTTGAGAATACTTGGAAACCTTGTAGCAGTTATTAACCTTTCTTCATGACTACAAATTTTGCAAATCTAGAAGTCTTCCTCATAATTCAATTGGTTCTTTAGATAGAGTTGCCACCTCTTTTTATAGAGGAATAAACTTCAAGTAGCATGAAGTGCTTTTAAGAGTAAATCTCGTTCTAGGTCTTCTCCAACAATGGAGTCACTCAAATCCTTTAATTCTTGCTACAACAAAAGCTATTCCAGGTCAAACAACTTTTGAATATCTGAACTAGATGTTCAGACTTATGAAATGCTTGACTCTATGATACTACCATCTGCACCTAGGATTCCTTATTTTTTTTATTTCTCAAAAGTTCTCCCTAGCAAATTCGCCAATTCTATTGGTATTTTTTCTAACCGAGCTTTGAAACTCTCTAAAAGTTAGCCAACCTCTATATTCAAGAACTTCAAAATCTAGTAGCCAACTCATGGGTAAATTTTTTCAGGCTCCTACCCCTACTCTTTAGGTTTTGTGGGACCAAAGAGAGTGTTCCTTCTTGTGTTCATTTGATACTTTCATTCCTCAAGAACACTTCAACACAAATTTGTTCCTACTATATGCAAATAGACATTATTTATCATAGGCTTGACCTTAAACAAATAACCTCTAAAAGGCTAGGAACATTCAGTATTTTTGAGATTTGCATCTCTGCATGGATAAAATGTGAGTTAAGTAGTGTTCCAATCTTGAATCCATAGATGGGTATTTCTTGATTCTAATAACTACAAGAATTCCAAATGGATAAGCTAGTGCCTCATCAAATTGAGCAGGAGTCAAGCATGAAATATTTTGTCATACATAATATTGCATCCTAGTATGAGTGAACGTTTTTACAATGCATTACACCATAAAACTTCATAGTACTTAAAGCATCACTTCTTATCATATCCTTAGTATAATATGTCAAAATTACAATCCTTTCTCAAGAATTTTATTAACTCATTGAGTCAAAACAAAAAATAAAGTCATACACTCAAATGAACCAGTGAGAATAAATGAAACTACACTTGATATTTTCATTCATAGCCTTCCATAACAATGCACAGGAGAGCATACACTTCAATTTTGTAGATTTTTTTTATATCAGTAATTTCATGAGACTATTTAAGAGTATTTCATACATAAAACATACTCAAGATGATTAATAGTAGATTCATCAAGAATTTTGCATTCTATATGCTTTCTATACCCTACTTAGACCTTCTGGACTTCAAAATCTGACCTCTTGTAATCAGCCATGAGATCTCTTTTATAACACAAGAGAGAGACAAGCTTTAGGCTCATTGCAATTACATTTCACCAAAATTTCATTTCAAAACAAATTTTCAACTACATTCCAAAATTCTAATACGGTTGGATGTAATCATTTATCGAACATGGGAATCAAAATTGTAAGAACCCACGTAAAAAAAAGGTGTGACCATACCTGTAGCAAGATGCCAAAAAAGGGCCATGTTGTCCACGTCAACGTCAAACCCAAAGAGAAACAACATCAACATCACAACAAAAAAGGAAGACCTTGAAAACCAAACCATCACCTAGAACTCGGAGCAGCACCACAACCATGGTATAGATGGCCACTTCATGTTTTTTCCTTAGTGGGAGGAAAAACAACCACCTCATCTTCAAAAAAACACTTACTAGCACCATAACCAAAACCAAAACCATCACATGGTGCCACCACGATAATTGGAGAAACCGCGAGGACCTCCTGATTAACACTAGCCATCTCAATCAGAGTCATGAGGAAATAGCTATAATCAAAGTCAATCTCTGAATCACTGCCACCAAAGCTAGTAGAGACATCAATGGGTGAATGATATTTGCCTAGAGAGCCACAACTATATCTCACTTGGCCTTTGATTTCCTCCCAAACTCAACAGACTTCATTGTCTTGCCACACGTCGCCATCTGAACCCTTGTAACTTGGCCTTTGAACTGAGTGATGCACCTAGTAACTCTTGGGATGAACTTAACATCTTCCTCCTTCAAGACAAGAGCACCTAAAATGGTAATCTTCTCATGTCGTTGCACCTCTTCATGAGATCTCTGTATGTTCATCCTTGCAGACGTATGTGCAGACGAAGGAGAAGTAGCTGACTTCCTCATTTCATACCCAATACTCAAAAATTTGTAGGAGTAACAACCACCTTCAATAGAGAGTTCTAGAATCTTAATTTTCTATGGTGAGAAATGAAAATCCATCATCCATATTTATTGATAAAATTGATGAAGATATCATCAATGCTCCAATTTAAGCACGAGCAAGCGAGTGATAATTCACTAGTGTCTATTTCATCACCGTTAATTCCCAAGTACATGGAAAATGGCATAAAATTCATCATAATTTCTAGAAAGTGTCTCTTCACATGCATGGAGATCAGGCAGATATCCTTCAAAGGGCTTATGCCATTTACAGAGCTTCATTAGCCATCACATGGCTAATTCTATATTTTGAACATGAGTCGTCGATGCATTAGTGCATTGGCATATTGAACAACTCATATTGAGTCAAGAACATTTAAAATTTCTATGCCATCATATGGCAGATCCATCAGCCAATGATACATCTCCCAATTAGAACACACGCATACCACCTGCGAGCCCCATCCAGCCTCTTTACGCCGCCAATTTGAGTCCACGCGTAACCATTGCATAGACTGTGCAAGGTGTTAGCTGATTCCATTCAATATCTTGTGTGGTACATGCTCTACAGCTCAAATTAAGACCCAACAACACATTAGAGTTGTCGATCCTTTGCAATGGGAGATCAAGTGAATGGTGGGAGATGGGTCCCACTTGGACAGAAGAACATGTGGTGCAATCACACACACCACATGGCTAACCTGAATTCATTATTTTAATATTGCATGGTGTGCATATTGCTAGTTATAAGGAAAGGGGCCATGGGCTACGTGATGGGCAATGACCCCTCAAAACTAAAGACTTAAGACATAAGTCTTTAAAGATTAAATATTTCGAGCCAACCATGAAATATTTAAAACTTAACAAATGCCTAAAAATTGGCGAACCTAAGCAACAGGGTTGGTAAAACAATGGATGTGATGCCATAGGTCATAACTAAGATGATAGGTGACCTGGTACAGCAGGTCAACTTGAAAATATAACACAAGGGTTCAATAATCTCACAAAATTTGAACAAGGGTAACAAACCCCTAAACCCTAACATACGACCATCCATCACAAGGGTAACAATTGATAAATTTATCATGGAACCAGCCAAAATTCATAAAATTTTGAAAGCTTTATCACTACCCATCCACTCATTATGTTCCATCTTTTCATCCTTCTCTCCCCATCCATTTATCCATCCAATAATCTCTTCCATCTTTCCAAATCCTTATCGCTCTCTCCATCCATCCTAGCATCTTTCTATCTCCCCATCTTTACCAATCCATCCATTTATCCCATCTCAATATCCCTTGTCATTAGTATCTAGCTATAAGCTTCCCTCATATTCCCCAATGCCATCTATCTCACTATCATCACTCCTAGATCTATTTCATACATATTCCCAATCTCCTTTCACTTTTCATCATTCCAAGTCATCTTTTGATGATCTGGATAACTATCCCATTCTTGAGCTTCACATAATCACCATCATCCTATCCACTGGGTCTATCTTTTGTCATCATATTAACTCCATCATTGTATCATCTTATCATGGTTATCTTATCATCCCTTGTCCCTTGTCTATCTTTGGTATTGTTTCAAACTGTGTTGCCCCTATGCTTTCACATAGGCAAGGTCGCTCATTTGATATGCCCGTAGGGAATTTTGTTCGTCCAGTCTTGGTCATCCATCGAGGTCTCCAATCCTCTTTTCAATTTTATCCATGGTCAGTTGTCAGTCTTTTTGTTGAACTACAAGGGCTTTGTGCTTTCACGTAGGCAAGGTTGATCCTTGATCAACCCTTGAGCCCCTAGGTATTCAGGGTGTGTCTATCTTGTGTCTTGTTGTCTTGTTGTGTCGTCAAGTATGTCCCTATCCTAGCTGGTGCTTACAAAAAAAAATCATCAGTATCATGAGATCTAATCAGTTTCAAGTATCCTACATCATGTTGATCACTTAGCTTAGTCTCCATCTTTAGTCTTAACATGATGCATCCTTCCTCACCAGACTGCATCAATCCCATCCCCCTTTTCGATCCTGTGGCAAAGGACGTGTGAAATTGATTGTGATCTTTTGATTCTTTTGAAATTTTGTTTATTATTTGAGCTTCCTATTATACCTCGCCAGGTTTTCCATGATCCATCATATCATGGTGCACTTTGGCTGGTAAACATAGGGGCGTATCTTGATATTTTTTCTATTTTTATCTTCTTGGTTTTATCGCATAGTACCCACCAAGATTGGTTTCCATCTTTGTGTTTGTGGTTTTCCAACATTGGTCCTGCCAAAGCCCCCGTGACTTTGGGATGTTGGACTAACCTTTTGTTTGTTGTGTCAATCTTATGCATGTGATACGATGTCACCTTGTTTCCTCATACCCTGGTGCATAGTATCTCATGCTATATCAAATTAAGTGCTCATTGCATGGCAGCATAATTCATCACAATTATCTTTCTTTCTTTGGTTGCTATCCATTCATCTATCCAAACCCCCATCCATTCATCCTAAATCTTTCTAATCCATTCATTCTTCACCACTCTCCCTCATCTATCCATCCTATCTACTTTCATCATCTCTTCAATCTACTTAGGATAATAGAGATTTATTATTCTAAGCATCTTTTCATCTCTTCATCCTTGTCATTTCATCATCCCTTTCATTTTCTTGGGATAATAGAGGTTTGTTATTCTAAGCATATTTTGATCCATCATCTTCCTTCATTTCAACAATCTCACATCTCAATCTAGCATAAATCATCTAATTGCATCTTTGGTCTTGTTCTCAGCCTTGCTACAAGCCTTGATCCAATTATCGTCATCATCATCATCCTCATCATCATCATCATCAGGATGTATCCTTCACTATCCTTTTGTGTTGTTTTGGGATGTATCCTTCACTCATCAACATCACCCTCATCATCATTGGGATGTATCTTTCCCTATCATCATCATCGAGATGTATCATTCCCTATCCTTTTGTGTTATTTTGGGATGTATCCTTCCCTCATCAACAAAACTCACCATCATAATTATCGGGATGTATCCTTCCCTATCCTTCTGTTGTTTTGGGATATATCGTTCCCTCATTAACAACACTCCATCAATCATCAACCCATCTTGGCTTGTAGCTTGATCGAGGAAACATCATATTTGTCCTTGAATCAATTTGTACTTTCTATTATCCCTCCATCTCTCTCATCCTCTCTTATCCATTCTTTTGCATAATCTTCGCCATCTACCCTTACATCATCTCATCCATTTCGAAAGCACACCCATGTTCTCTTAAACCCACATGTCCTCTCAAGGGGGCATCCTCAATCCCTAATCTTCATCTTCGCTCCCATCATCTTTCCTCCCAGTCACTCCTTTGGATGACTGAGGCATCTTTCCCAATCTAACCATTTTCATCCTGGTGCTATCTTTTAATATTCTTTGAAATGATGCTACTTCATAACACCATCTCAAAGAGGGGAGAAATGTAGACATCTAAATTTGACCACTTATATCTATCTAGTCAAATTTGTCCCTTTTCATCTAAATATCCTCCTACCCACATTAATTAAGTAATATTAACATTATTTAATTAACATAATTAAATTCCTTTAAATCCCTAAGGTATTTATTTAAATAATTAAATACCTTACCCCTTTATCCCTTTCTTCCAAATAATTAAATAAATAACCCATTTATTTAATTCCCTTTATGTCCCATCCACACTTAATCCTAATTCATCTCCTAATCCCATCATTAGGGATGTTACACATACCTAATCCATGATTAGGATGTGTCACATCCTCCAACTTTTGCAAGGTGGATCCTAATAATCATTAACCAGCTAACCCTCTTCTAATCCTTCATCAACTAGTCTAATTAGCCCCCTTTAGTCAACTCTCCCACATCTCAATATTATTTTTAATTCCATTTACAATCCCCATGTCCTTTCCAATGGAATTTTAAATTTCATTTATTCACCCAAGGTTTCCCAAGGAATATTTTATTCCTTTTGTCTTCCCCATGTACATTAAAAAAGTAATTTTTAATTGCTTTTGGTCAACCTTTGATCTCCACCCTTGATCTCTTGCCCTTGGCCAAGAATGAATCTAGGCCATTCATTCATCTCTCCTTAGCTAAATGGCTAACACTTAGCCATTACACAACCCTAACCACAAGCAACTAGAATTCATTCACATTCAAGCATTCAACTTGATTCATCTCAACCTCTCAAGTCTTCAATCACAATAGCTATCTTGCATCCAAATCAAGCACAACAAGTCGTTATGCTACCAAAATCGATCTACGAGCACACAAATCAAGTAATCAACAAGTCCAACAAACCAATCAACTTGGAGAAGGTAATATCACTCCTTTTCTTGTATTTTGTTCAAGTTCAACTTAGGCCTAATCTTGTGGTGTTGTTTTTGTTTTCCTTGTTTGCATTCCTTTTGGTTTTGCATTTTAGACTAGATAAAAACACCTACACACAGTGATAACCTAATATAATTATCTAATGGGTTTGGGTAAGTTCACACTAAATAATATAAGTAAGATGCCTTGCCCATGTCGTTAGTGCTTTCGTAGACTAAGGATGGGTTGAGAAGGATATGGTTGGCAAGATCACTACCTTTTCCTCACGAAAGGTTAGTGGTTATGCATGTGAAACCCTATGGGGCTGACATCTAGTGAGAGGCAGCCAGGATAACCCATGTTAGGGCCATGCGATGAAACTCTTCCTATAGTATCCCTTGTTACTCTTTTGCCTTGCAAGCCTTGGAAATAGCCTTTTGTTATTCTTGTTACTTTTGTGTTGTTGAGTCTTGTTGCCTTCCACTTGATTGTTCTTGGTCGTGGGTCTTTCTTGTCATCTCCTAGCATGGGGGGTGGGCCTTCAGGTCCACATGGTTGGGTGGAGCGTGCTTTGCACCCCATTGGGTTCCTAGTCAGTGTTCATGAAGCACGAAGTTCATGTCGTTGCAGAGGATCCAGAGCTTCGTTAGAGCTCAATTATATCATGTTCAAGTTTGTATTACTCTAGTGTTTGTTGTATCTTTCCCTCTTTGTGTCGGGAGGCACAGATGTGCATATGTACTCCTGAAACGATGTAGTGTACTCCTAAAATGGATGTAATGTATTATTTTACCTTTGTTTACCTTAAGAGGTTATTGATTTTTGGTAGTCGTCATTTGATGTGTTGTATCTATGAAAATATGCTCCATTGAAGTCACATGATGATATTATGCTATGGTTTTCCTATGTGGATTTTTCTTATTGATAGATTATAATGGATGTATGATTATTTTAAGTGTATGTGATATCATGGTTTATACTATAATCTTGGTTTGTTCTTTATCATTATAGAATCGTTTTACATTTTGTAATGTCGTCATGTGTACCTTAGAGGATGTAGTTGATCTTTTAATTGTGTAATTGCATTATATGTATTGTAGTTTATTATTCATCATAAGTTATGTTCTATTTCAAAAAAAAAATTGTTGCATAATTTGGTTAGTGTTTGTTGCCCTTTGGGGTTTGCATGGCGAGGTGTTACATAGAGAGAGAAATAATATAACTTGTTGATTACTGAAACCTGACCTCCTAATTACTAAAATTTGACATGTTGATTACTAAAATTTGTGAGATCTTCCAAAAACTAGAATTTGCATATAACTCCTAGAGATCCAGAACCACTCTCAAACATCCTAAAATTATATACATGAAATATAACTGAAAGTATACGAAAGTAAATGTCCATAGGTAAATTTTTATTTCATGTATGTAGTTTCCTTGAAGGATAAAAAGAATAAAGAGAAAAAAAAAGAGAAGAGAAACAAATTCAATCTAGAACAAAATGTGAGTGTGTTATAACATGCTCACATTTTTTTAATACATTCAAATAATGCAAGCACGTTATAATGTGCTCATGTTTTGTCTTGGTTTGGGAATTTGCAAGCCTTTGGCTTGGATTTTCTTTGGATTTCCAAACCAATGGCTTGGAGGGCCTTCCCAAGATCCAAAAACGTGTTTTTCATATCCTACAAAATTTCACATAATCTCATTTGTGCTAACTGTCAAGTTTGCACATGTTTCAAGGTCGAACAAATAGAACACCTGAGTAATGTTGGGCTCTCTCTTAGCTATCTAATGATGTAATTTTTTTTCACATTTTGACAATGTTAAGCCTTTGATCTATAATTTCTTTTGTTTGTGTGTCTATTTTTTGGAAAAAACCAGTGTTTGGTGTGTTTTTCATTATAAATTAATCGTTCATCAAAATTTCAAATAAATTACATTTTTTGAAACTAGACTCCATTCTAAACATATTGAAAAAATGATTTTCAATTAGTTTTCAAAATTTATAGGGGTAGCACGGCCAAAATTCTAGTTTTCAGGAAGTGTCCACTTTAAAAATTAGTAAAAAATCAAATATTCATTAAAAAATTATCAAAACATTTGGGCATAAAGTACATATTATTTTCTAATTTCTCATCGAAGTGATTTTAAAAATATTAAAAAATGGTTAACCTTTAGAGGGAGCCATAAAATTTGCTATGTTATGTTTTTCTAACAAAAACAACACCAATTTTTGTGGCCCCCTCTTTTGAACCCCTTAATCTCTAGCATTTAAAAAAAAATAGTAGTTTAGAAAGTAGACTCGGAGCACTATAGTCCTTGTTTTTGTTCCATCTCAAAATTTTGACTGTAATTATCCTGAATTTCACATCCAAGGTTAGTATTTCCTAATTTCAGAAAACAAAAGTGGCCACTTAAGACCCCTTTTTGGCCCCCCATGTTTTTTCACTTACCCATATTTGGTGGTAGAAATGTAATTTAATAGATAAACTCATTAAACAATTCTTTAAACTTCACAATATACCAAATAGTGCCATGGTTGACATAGATTTACCGTATTTAGAATTAGGACCTCACCAATGGTACCAATGGAAGATGAGTGATAGACAAGGACAATTTTTTAGTTGGAGATAATTTAGTAAAGAATTCCCAACCTTCTATGAGCAACCATGCATTGAAAACTATTTTACCTAACTAAAAAAATTAAAACAATTAAGGTATTTATTTGAATATAATTTACTATTTGAGATTGACACATAGAGCTCTTGAGGTGAATATCTTCCTCTAAATCAAACATTTAATAAAATTGCAACCATGACATTCATTATGTAGAAAGGAGTATTGCAATACATCAAGAATTTAATGCATCCTAAAATAATGCACTCTGAAAGGAGAGCCCATTTAAAGATATATTTATAGTTTTTGGGTGTTGGTTTTGAGTTGAAACTTGAAATACGAACATTACCAAACCCATTAATAGACTATCAGACATTGGAGTCAGGGTGAAACTCAACACTTGAACCTTGAAGAAGGTCTTTCAAAAGTCAAGATCGGGATGAAACTTGGCATGAGAACCATATTGAGGGAGCCAGGTTCAGGTTCCACTCCAAGGTCTGATCCCAACCAAAAAGGGCAAGAATCAGAATTGGATTGGAACCTAGAACCAAAAATTATTTTAGCATAAAGGTTTGGTTTTTTTTTTAGATCCAATCTTGAAGGTTGTGCAGAATTCAGAATCAGAATGACACTTGGAACATGCACTACCCGAAAGTGAAAGGTCGAGGATCTCTTCTAAGGTTCGATCCCACAAGATGTGCAATATTCAAAATTGGGAAAACACTTGAGTCAGGAACCTATCTTTGTGCAAGGTTCGGGTTCTATTCTAAAACCTGATCCCATCATATGGGCAGAAGTCAAAATCAAAATGACACAAAGCATGTGGATTATGAAGAGATTTTCAATTAATTTCGGAGGTCAAGATTAGGGAAAACTTAAACATTGGAACTCTCCCAAATGTCGATTGTAGAATGAGTTAATTTCATCACTTTGAAAATCAAACACAAGGGGAGATCAAGGGTTTGAAACTTCAAACTTATAAAGGTTGGTGTGTATTAAGATTTTCATTTTTTTTAAAAAGGACCAACCTAAGGGTATGGAAACCCTAGGAGACCTAGGGCACCATGAGAATGAGAAAACCATGCACAAAAAGGAAACAAAAACAAGAAAAATGTAAACACACACAACAATTAGGAGGAACCAAGAATAATGGAAAAATGAAAGAGACAAAAAAACCAAATAAACAAATGAAAAAGGAAAGAGAGACAAACACACAACAAACAAACCAAAACAAGAAAGGGAACAATAATGAACAACAAAAACATGAAACCCTACCTCAAAAAAAAGTGAAGGGCATGAGAACCAAAGTTGATCGAATACTCTCCTAGCTCGAATATGTGCTCCATCTATCACCTTGCTTAGTCTCTACTAGTGAATATTGCATGTGATTGTTAGGATACGCACAGAGGAGGTCCAAATATATACTAATTCCACATGTGTGAAGGGACCCGACATAAATGTGGGTAGGTTAGAAGTCGAAGTTGGAACCAAACTTGTAACATGAACCACCACAAAGGAGGTGGGGTCAAAAACTGGGATTGGATCATAACCTAGAACATGAACCTTCAAAAAGAGCAAGTAACAAGGCACAAGGAAAGGGATGTGGGAATCGAGATCGGGTGAGAACTAGGAACATGAAATTTAAAAAGGTTTAAGGTTCTGATTCTGATCCAAAACCTAATTTTGAAATGGGCGACTGAAGCACACAAAGTGAAGCAAGAAGGTAGTTCTCGAGATTAGTTCAAAACTTGGAACATGAACCTCCAAAAAGTTTTAAGGTTCCGGTTCTGGTCTGATATTTGATTATGAAAACCAATGACAGAACAACACAACAAGAAATAAAGGAAGCGAGAATTGGAGCTGGGATGGAACCAAGAACATGAAATTTAAAAAGGTTTACAGTTTTGATTCTAGTACAAAGTCTATTTATGAAATAAAATAAAGGTAAAGGAAAACCATAGGGATCAGGATTGAAATTGAAACTTGAATGTGAACCTTTGGAAGGTTCAAAGTGCAGTTTCTAGCCTGATACCTGATTTTGACAAGGAGAAAAGAAAACAAGGCCTAGAAAAAGACAACTCCCAAACCCAGGAAAAAATAGAAAGGGGAAAGAGGAACGAGTGGGGACCCATTTTAACCAAAAGAATAAAATGGGATGGTTATGCAAGGAATAACGCCTATCCTTCATTGTTTTGGTGGATTTTTCTTCCATTTATCCCCTTAGATATTCAATTTATTTCCCTATGGTTGCATGTCCCAATTTGATAGTGGATATTTGATAATTTGAGGCTAACATCTCTCCTTTATCCTTCTAATTCATGGGAACAACAATTTGGATGGTGTTTCCCTTGTAGCATCCCTTTAAAAATAATGCATAGTATTTTATTTCTTCTCATGTTTGGCGATGTCCATTTCTTGCATAAGGCTTTTGAAATTTAATGGAACCATTTACACATGTAGGGGTGGTAGAAATTTGTTGTCTAACTTGTATGGAATTTTTTCGGAGCTACATTTTTTTGAAAGTGCTATGGAGATGTAATATTTTCAACACTTTCTTCTTGTTCCATGAAATAAATGTTTTTCCCACCAAGGTTCTATTGAGGTTGTTCCTACTATATCACATGCATTTCATCTCGTGACATTACCTCTTCTAAAATGTCTTCACTTGAATTAACATTTGTTTCAACATCTATGTCCTCTTTATCCACTTTCTCATTAGAACCTTCTTCATTACCATGTTCCAGTGGAACTTTCTATTGTTATTGTTCTATAGTATCTTTTTGGATTTTCTTCTTGTATAGCATCATGCTACATCTGAAGAGAAATTCCTTCCTACATCAACTACTCTTTTTCTTCTATAACATTATCGAGTTCAACATCAACTTCTACATTATGACCTTACAATAGAATTCTCTACCCTTGCATAAAATTCTCAATTTCTTGATGCATCTCCAAATGGCCACCTTCTATAGCTTCCTCTTTATTTAACTCCTCAAATTGAGATTGTTATTTGACCATCTTAGAAATAATACGATGAGTGAATGTTTCTATATTTTTTTCAATGTGAACCTCTGAGACCTCAACTTCAACTATCTAAAATTGGGCCTTTCTTTATTAGTTTTAAATAATCTAAGAGAGTTGTTGGTTTCTTCAACATTACATCATAGTGGATATAGTCCCCTTCCTCATATTTTTCTTCACTATCCACCAATGTAGTGGGCGATATGCTAGGAGACTCTTTTTTCTTTACTTTCTCTTTATATTCTTTGATCATTTCATTAAGCTTCTTCTTCTCTGGCAACATTTCATCTATTTTCATATTGTCCTCTTCATCTATGGCTTCATTATAGGCTTACATTTTCTCTCATTGAATTACTTTCTCAACCACTAGTAAGATGGTGTTCACCGAAGGGGGAGAAGTAAATAGTTTTACTATAGAATACGAAGTAGAAGTTTGTTTAATACCTTTTCCTTTAATATTTTATAATTGCACACTAATTACTATTACTTTCCTTGGCTATTGAATAGTGGTCATTATTATCTCAACCTACAAAAGGGAGGAGCATTGGAAAACATGTCTCTAGGTTTCCCTATCAATTTAATAGGAATTGCAATTATTGGTTGGTTGGTTTTTCTAGTTAGTTAGCAATGTTGATTCCTAAACTTGACAATTCTTTTCTACCCTCAACCTTCTCAATTTCTAGGGATTTTTCCTCAACATTATTCCTTTTCTTCACCAAGAAATCATTGTAATTTGTATCTTCTATGGATTTTTTTCTTTCTCTTCTTGGTGTTTTCCTTTGGGTATTTTATTTGACCTCCTTCATTTTCAATGCATGAGTGAAATTGTTTAGCCACATCTGGCTAGCATCCAATATTGGTTTCATTATTACACCCATAAAACTTATCTCTAGTTCACTCCAATCTAATTCCTATATGGGATAGTCAAATATGTTGTTCAAATCATAACTATTATGTAGGAATTTATCATCATCATCCTTTACTTTAGGTGGTACATTAAAGATTCCTAGTGTCCTAACTTGACTAAGTGTCCTAGAATCTATCCTCTTCCTAACTTCATGATCATTGGCACAATTGGCCCAAAAGTCTTCTAGATTATGATCATGTACAATCTTCTTCTTTATATTATTATATAGCCTCCCATATGGGTCATAGTTGGTTATCTTATGATCCTACAGTTAAAAATTCATTTATTGTAGCTCCTTTTCAGATTCCTTAGTATTGACCATTGCATTAAATTTATATATGCCTCAATGTAAAGGGAATTTTATCTATCCCCTTTTGTGTAGCTTTTTGAATGCTTCATACAAAGGCAAGATTTTCCTAGTAATATCTAGTAGCATGATTTTTTCTATATGGTACTTAGGGAGCATGCAAGGTTTACCTAAAAATCCTTCAATTTTGATATATTTAAACTTAGGAAATTGGATGAACCAACTTCCATGTGGATGGTGTTGGTTATTTTTACTGAACACAACTTATCTCAATAGTTATCTATGAATGTGCCAGATTCAATTATCAATGACTCTAATGGATTGGCCAACAAACAAGTGAAAGCTTGCTAGGCTTTCCCTCTACACTTTGGGCTTTGCAAAACCTGAGAGGGTGATCGCTACAATGTATTTCTAGATACTCTTGTGTCAATTATCATATACATTATAAATTAATAGATAAATTCTCCTTTAATTGCTTAACAAGTGGAAACCTTAAATATCTTTTTAATCCTCATGGTAACATCACATTAAAGCATGATAAAGTGTTATAATTTCAGCCTGACATACATTCACATAGAAATTGGAGATTAGAATTGATTTTTGAATGTAGTTGCTAAGAAAGATCTAAGAAATTGTAACATAACATGACCAGTGCCTTATCTTAGGGTCGAGAATTCTATATCACATAATTGAAAATATTTAATAACATTACTCATGTCATAGAAAAGTTCACCAATATTGCCTTACACCATTAATACTAAAATCGGGTATGTGCAGGATCATGGTGGGCCAAAAAGTGGCGATATGTAAGTGATATGATGGCCCATGTGGCTGACGACTTTTTTTTAACCCAAAATTGATGAAATAAAAAGGGTTTTTAAAGGATATTCTTAGCTTTCCACCAATATAAATTATGTTTTACTTTGAATTTAATAAATTATTATTATTCATTTTCTATTTGAATTACGACTAAAGTTTTGATTGATAGGCTGATTGAAAAAAATCTATAGCTTTCAAAGGGTATAATATTTTTTTATTCTAAAACATGTGTCACATTATATGCTTCATATAATTTAGGATTAAAAAAAAAAGAATTGAATTTCATGAATTTTTTACCAAGTTAAGGTGGTTAGACGTACAATTTTCTAATTTTTTAAAAAGTTGTAATAAAAAAATCATAATTAATTATTTACTAGGAAAAAAATTACAAAAAAATATGAATCACATTGAGACATGAGTCTTCTACTTATATCTAAAATATTATAAAAAAATATTATCATTTTATTTTGGTTAGGGTGGTCAGACATACACCCACTTCTTATTTTTTCCCTGAAATTTAAGTACTACTGCATTGAAATTTCAAATTTTCACCAAATAATTTTTTTTAAAATAAAAATAAACCTAGTATTTTAGAAACTAAATTCAATTTGAAAAAAATTATATTCTTACATATTTTTGAAATAATATAGTTAACTTATTCAAATTTTTACATCAAGTTGCCTAACTCTGATTATTCTGAATTTTATTGCCACTTAAGGGCCTATTTTTTCGATGATGATCCTGCACATCCCCAATCCTAACTAGCAATACTTAATTATCTATGCAGACATTCACATAAACCTTTATTCATGTTAAAAAAAATTAACTCATTCTTTGAACAAGTGTATTAACAATGAATAAACATTCAAGGAAAAACAAGAAGACGAATAGAAGTAATCTTTACTTCTTTTATATTCATAATCTATGCAAAATATACAATGGAGAATGTTGGCCTTGAATATTTGTCATTTATATTTCAAAATATGAATGTACTACTATCACATTCACCATTACAAGACTCAAAATTCTTTGAAAACCTAGAATAGACTCATAATTCTATTATCTAGACCTGGTTACAAAACTTCTCTAAGATCAATCCACTAATAACCCCTTATAATTGGCCTTGAATTACCTTTTATAAGAACAAGGAGGAAAATCAAGCTTTGGGCGAATGCACACATGTCATATTTTTATTTGACATTCGCATTTACATTCAGAAGGCAGTTATATTTTCCCAAACTTGAGGGAGATGTTCACATAAGACAAAAACCATTTCTATTTTTTTGAAGAAGATTCTCCTGCCTTTCAAAAGTCTCTTTAGTCAATGCAAATTATTCTTTCCATGGGCTACATACCCCTTTTCCATGTGCTCCAAAACTTGAGGATGAAAAGCATAAAACAAAGAAAGAAGAATACACCGAATCATTTCCATGTCTGCATTCCATGTCATCAATTTGAAATGGAGAGAATAGAATATCTAGACTTTGATATATCAAAGGCCTAATCTGTACTAGTTCTAGGCCATGCATTATATTTCTCCTATTATAACCTTTTTTGTTGCAGACATAAGATCAAAATTTTAATCACCATTTCACCATTGCAGTAGCCTACTCATCTAGAATATTAACATACTTTCTCTTCCAGAGCTCAAATTCTTCCTTGAAAGGCCATTCAAATGTAATAACCTGGTCTTCCTTCTTCCTGTATGGGGTGTATTTAATCACCGCCTAGTTAGCCTCTTTGTCAAAATCTTCAAGGAAGTTCCTATGTGGGTGAGATTGTCCATACTATTCTTCAACATATCCATATCCACTCCATCACAAATTAACTTGGCCTGAGTGGCTATCACCTAATTTTCTTGGTCCTTCCATTCTTGCAAATATTTAACTTCACCATTTTCATTCAAAATATTTGGGAGTAAACTGAAACTCCACTCATCAAACCTCTTCACTAGCTCCTTGATTTTCATTTCCAATGGTTCAATCAACCCTTGGAATTCCTTGATCACATTCACTAGTTTGAAATTCAGGACAATGATAGGTGGTTGATTGGCATCATGTCTTGATCCAAGTGCTATATCTCTTAATTCCTAGAACCTGGGGATCCATTTATCCATAAATGGGATGGTGACCTCCTTATCCCTATCAAATTTCTTTATTGCATCAACCATATAGGAGTAGTTGGAATGAATTATTATTAACGTCCTCTCAATCCCTTTATTTAAATGTTCTAATACCACAGTCACAATCTTCAAGTTTCTTAAGTGAATTAATTCATTAGATTGTTGACATCTCTCCTCAAAAGTATTACCCTTCCCCATCAACTCCTCCTTGTTGATCTCTTCAGTTTGGGGTGCATCTGATGTACCTGGAGCTAATTGTGTGATGGGAACATCCTCGAAGCTAGGAGGGATAACCTTAGTTGGGATTGGAGGTGGTGAAAGAATAGGGGAAGATAGGATTTTTTCTTGTGGGGAAGGGGGAGGGAGAATTGTTGCTTGTGATGGCCTTAGGGAATGCAATGATTGAAATTGTAAGGAAAGCTTAGTGCAAAAATTCCTTTCAAATGTAAAATTCTCAAGCAAGAAATGCAGAAAATTTAACTAAATTTGAATTATAGTCATTAAGATGCACATTAACAAAACATGAGAATAGAGAATTTAAACAACATACATAGAATTAAACACTGGTTTTACATGGGAAAACCCTTATGGGAGAAAAACCCACAAACCAAGCAAAGTCACTTTGTATTACAATAAATAATGTTTACATATAGCATTATATACTTATGCTCCCAGATGTTAAATCACAGTATCAACTTCAACAACATTACATTTATTTGATCAACCTCACTCTCCAATAGACAATACAATGTTATCAACTGTTATAATGCATACTGCATTACAACATTATCAATACCAAATTTCATTTAGTCTACATTCCCAAAATAGGTCTGGAAACCAACCGATTTGGTTGCTTTAGATAAACAATCTCCATATGGTTTCAACTATCTCACAACCCCGTCAAACTTATTACAACATCCACATAACCTGCCAAGTAATCACCATTCAAGCCATCAACAATCAACAACCAATCACCACTAAAAATCCTGGCACTAGTTGGGTCCCACCACAATGTTATTCCCTATGAGTTACCAATTCAACCTATTCATCCACCATACACCACTTATCCAATCCTCACACACCCTGTGGGAGTCACTTGGGGCCCACCACAAAAGGTGTGGGGTTAGTGAGCACTGCTAGATTATTTTAATCACAACCGTCGATTGATATATAACATCACATCATTGTGGTCCCCATTGCCACTATGACATCCAAGTCACCACTGACAAGCCAATGTTCATACACCTCGCAAGAGTCTGTCGAGGCCCACCACAAGGGGCACAGGGTTATTGGTCACTATTGGATTGTTTTAATCACAACCGTTGATCGAGGTTGGTTTGGCGACTATCAAACCAATCTCGCACACCCCACATGACACTAACCGAGTCCCACCAAGGCACTATAGGGCTAGCAGGGAGAACACAATATACTATATAGTTGTATCAATGAAACATGAAAAAAAGACATCGATCTAAGCACTTCCAACTGATAGAAGACAATAGTGAATAGATAACAACCACTGGACCATCGATGGAACTGTGGAAAAGATCCTATCGATAAAGAATAGTTAGGTCGATTAAAGGGAAATACATAACACTGCTAGAGGAAAATGATCAAGCCAATAAATTTGAGGCACCTATTTCAAATATGCTCCACTTGATGAAGGACTTATTGGCTTCTTCCCAACATGAAGTTACTGAAAGTCATAGGCCCTAAGGCCCATCGAACTGGCACACCACATATACTTTTATGTGGTCATAGGCTTTGTCAATGCATCAACGAAATGTATCCACTTTGTCAATATTTACCTTTCCATCCTCCACCATATCAAGAAAAAAATGACACTAAACATCAATATGCTTCATCTTGGCATGAAAAATGGGATTTTTTTCCAAACAAATAGCACTTTGACTATCACAGCAAATAGTAATCTACCCTGCATTAAACCCAACATCAAAACACAAACATCTAAGCTAAATGGATTCTTTAAAAGTGTGTGTTGCTTCCATGTACTTCACCTCAATTTTAGATATAGTGACTATAGCCTGTCACTTTCTCATCCAACTAACTATACCATCGAATAACATGAAGATGTATCCACTGGTGGATCTTCTTCTATCAATGTCCCCTGCCCAATCAAAATCCACATACCCATGAATTCTAAGAGATCTTTGTGATTAAACAAAGTTTCAATGATAACAAAAAGAATACTCTGAAGTACCCTTCAAATATCTAAAAACTCTCTTCACAACATCCTAATGTGGCCTTCCTGGATTAGCCATAAACTGATTAAGTACTCCCACTAGTTGGGAAATGTCTTTCCTGGTACAGACCATTGCATACATTAAATTAACAACTGCACTTGCATAAGCCACCCTGTTCATGTCCTCCATCTCAGTACGAGACTTCAAATAACCTTCAACATTTAGCTTTTATCTCTACAACACTTTTTCAATGAAGTGCTCAGGTTGGGACATATAGATTTCTTCTTCTAGATCTCCATGAGGAAACGTTATCTTCACATCCATCTTCTCCACCTCTAAGTCATGTTATGCTCTACATGCAAGCCCCAAATTTTTCTTAGGAAAGTCGGGGACCCCCTCAATTTTCTTTCATTTCATTGGTTTCTTTTGTCGGGATCAGGTTGCGGGATAGAATCAACACCGGACAACTTTCAGGGTTCAAAGTCCTTGTTCCGCTTTGACTTTGATCTTTGTTTCCTTTGTGTTCCTTTTGTTTGGTTCGAGATCAAACCAGAACCAAAATAAGGAACCTTTCCAAGGTTCCTGTTCCTAGTTCTGTCCCACTCCTGGTTCCCTACTTTGCCTTCGGGTATTGTTCGGGTTCGCATTCCTTGTCTGAACCCGATCTTGATCCCCATCTTTTTAATGTGATGTTTTCTTTTCGTTTGTTTTGGTTATTTTTGTTGTCTCATTTGTCCATCTTCGTCCTCGCCTCATCATATCGTTTGTCTATTTTCTGGTCGTCATTGGTCTCCTTCGTTTTTTTGTTTCTTGTCGTTGTTGGTTTGGTTTTTGCGTCTCTTGATTCTTTAGAATAAATAAATCTTTTATTTAAAAAGGTTTAATTGTGAAATATAAGAAAATACAAAAAACATTTTAAAATTTAAAAATACAAAAAAAACTGTGAAATGTTCAAAAATACAAAAACATTTAACAATAAATTATTATTAGAAAATTTAAAATAGAAAATTTTAAAAGAAACAAAATTTATTTAATTTTAAATTTTAAGTAAAATAAATCTTTTAAAAGATTTATAAGGTTATAATTTAAGAATAAATAAATTTTAAAAGATTTTAAAATTTAAATAAAAGTAAAATAATAGTCAATCTTTTAAATTTAAAATAAATTAATCTTTTTATTTAAAAAGCTTTATGTTTAAAAATGTAAAAATCATAAAATAAAATAAAAGAATCTTAAAACAAATAAAATAAATCTTTTAATTTTAAAAGATTTAAAACTCTAAAGTCAAAATATACAAAAATAGAAACAGCTTTAAAAATAAAATAAAATAAAACAATGAAAGCCCAAATAGTAAATGTTCAAGGTTTATTTTCAGCCCCCGAAACCCCAGAATCGGACCCAATGTTGAAATTGTACAAACATAAGTTTCATGTGCAAAAATAAACCCGATCCCACTCCATACTTTTAAAAGGAAAAAAAATAATAAAAAGAGGAATGTCGTCTCGGGATCGGATCCCGAGAAGACCAAGGGAGTTAGTTTTAATTTTGTTCATGGGTAGATTCCACCTCGACCCCGCTGAGGTAAAAGGAAAAAGGAAAAAGGAAATAGGCATGTTTACGGACCTAGGGAGAATCCTGAATCAGGCACAAAATTAAAATGTGTCCATGTTCTAATTTCCTCCCGCTCTCACTCCTGACCTGCTCCTGCATTGAAACGGTCCCGCTCCCAATAGCCACAAATGCAAAATGTGAAAGCACAGGCAAGGCACACATACTGTTTGATAGAATGTTTCAAAGAGGCGTAGTCTCATGGAGTGCCATGATTGCAGATCACGCTTTGGTGGATAAAACTTTCAAGCGAATTAGATTTGAAAGAAATAAATGCCGATACCCTTTGCCTTTGTGCCAATGTTCTCTTTGCTGCCTGATAGACATGCATGCAAAATGAAAGGATTTTTTTGTAGAATGATTTGCAATAGGATGTGTGAAGTATGAACAACTCGTGATTATGCTTGACTAAACACCTCAAAGTGATGTGTCTCATGGAACACCATGATTGCAAAGTGTGGAAGCATTGACAAAGCACATCAACTATGCAACAGAACGCCTTCACAAAGGCGATCTCTAGGAGTGCACTCGGTGTAGAAAAATGGATTTACATGCACGCAATGTGAAGCACAGACATGGATGGTGAACTTTTTGACCGAATCCTTGAAAAAAAAGATGCATGGAGTGCCAAAATTTGCAAGGAATGCATAAAAGTGATTTGTTGAATTTTTTTTTATAAATATTGTAGGCTTTCATAGAAATGCAAGGCACGAGTGTAGAATATAAATTCTCAACCTACTGCCAACATCTCCATAGTCTCGCCAATATCAAAGATTGGAAGATACGAAACATGCAAAATGTGCAAGCATAGACAATGCAAGTAAACCGTTTGATATAATGATTTGAGGGAAGCGGCATCAATGGAGTGCAAAGGTTGAAATATATGCAAAATGAAGAAACACAAAAGCATGAGCCAAAGCTTATGAATTGTTTGATAACTCACCTCAAATAAATTATGTTGCAAGGATGATGCACAAACTTATTGAAAAATGGCCCACATAAATGTAACCTCATGGAAATTCGATGAATAGAAACAAACAGAGGCACATGAAATGTTTCATAGTATTTCTGAAAGAAACCAAGTTTCTACATCAATGAGATCACCATCTCATAAAATGAAAGTATGACAAAATGCACAAAAAGAGATTGTTGGAGTGAAAAAGACACTGAGAGGGGGGGTGAAGCAATGTCATCAACCAATTTAACAATTTTTAGAAAATGAAACAAAATTGAATTATGCTTTCACTATTTCAATGATTAAATCATTCATAAATTGAATGCAACCATTTAGAACTGAAATGAGAATTGTAATGGCTAAACAATGAACAGTAAAGCATTCTCACAGTAAAGCAGTGAAAACACAATGAAAAATGAGACACAAGATATGCCAAGTGGAAAACTCTCTTGGGATAGAAAAACCACTCCTAAATTGCTACCTTTCAGGCTCTTATTTGAAAAACCACTATGAACAATGCCTTATAGGCTAGTTTCTGAGCACCAACCCCTCTTTTTGAAACACCAATTTCAAGGAGCACCAACCTCTTTTCAGTTTATAGAATTACAATAACATAGAGGATCTATGTGTTTCTCTTTTAAATCACAAGAGCCTCTCAAATGAATACCCTTAAAATCCTCAAGGTTCTCAATTGAATCTTCAAAATTCTAGACATATTCACATATCAAGACTTCTCATACTGCATTTTTGTTTTAGAAATTTATTATAAAGCTTTTCACTATCTCTTTTTGAAATAATAACAATTACAAGTTCGACAACAACACTTTTTCATAGTGTATCATCACTGTATATATATGTATTTCAAGAACATTATTTCTGATGAAAGAATTTCATTGAATCAGAAACCCTTATGTTGTTTCCAGATAATTGAATAATAAAAAGATGATCAACACAAGGAGAAAAATCTTATGTAATGGTTGTATAGAATTTCATTTCAAAATCAAACAAGAATATTTCAAGTAATCCTTTTTTTTCAAACTGCAAGATTTTTCATAACCCAGATCTGAATGTAGTAAAGTATGCACAAGTAATATTATTTCCCTCTTTCGAAAAACCCATATAAATCTATTTTCAAAAAACCTTATGGATTTAATCATCATTTTTTGTAATGTATGAAATAATTCCATTTTGAATCCACAATGATAATGACAGATTTCACAAAATGCATGACTACCCATCAACCGAAAGTCACAAACCCTCATTGCAAGAACAAATAGAAATGATATTCTATCAGTGCATCATTTTTTCTTTAGTAATTGAAATGAATTTTTCATCGTAACTCTTTCTTTCCAACCCATATCTTTCTTTCCAAGATTCGTGCAAAAGAACAAATAATAACTCTATATTCTACCTTTCACCAAATGAATAAAATTACCTTTTAAATGTTGCAAGAAAGTCAAGATTACTAGAGTATATTCAATGGAGACGTGGTTGGAAGAAACATCCATATTCCCTTGTCACCCATCAAACATTACAATCTGCCCAATACATGCTTGTTGCGCACCTCTTACCTTCCCACTGTAGATGGTCAGATGACAATAGAGAAACCTTCACAGAAAAATGCAACTACTCATCACAAAGAAACATACCAAAGACTCATGGCGGTGGAGTAGTTATGGTTTCAAACCCATAAACATGAGAAACAACAAAATGAATGCCCTAATCTAATTCAAGCCCTATCAAAAAGACTTTCCAAAATTTAAATGTAACTTGAAGTCTAAAAGGATAAGCATGATAATAATCAAATAATCATAGATCTTCTAAGTCTGCGACACCAAGTCTCAATTAAAAATCAACTTAAAAAACTACAATGAGTCCACTATCAAAAAATTGACCTTAGATGCTGACACTATCATTTCCTTCACAACAATCATGTCGATACCCCTAATAAATAAAAAACATTATGTTGTTTCCAAGTCTTTTCAAAATGCCGACCACAAAAATAAACATTATTACTAAGTATTCAATGTCATGTCACTTTCATAGTGACTTTTAAATATTCTACATACCTTCTGTCATCCTTTGGTTGATATCAAACATAATTTGCAATGACTTTAGACAAGTCAAAATCTCAAATGAGAGGCCCAAAAACATTTAACCGAAAGCCAAATATTTCCATGTAAACTTTTATATAGTGCCCAACATAATGGAGCATATTCAAAATGAATAAAATTTCTTAAGAAAATATTTTAGAGCACAAGTGAAACTCAAAACACCACCTTCTTCTAGTTGATGGAAGAGTTCCATATCCTTAAAACGCACAAAAAATACTACATAATTGGCACTGAGGATTTTATTTATGAATTCAACCCAAATACCATTTCCTAATGCCTACATAAAATTTTATTGAGCCAACTCTAGTTCATCACACTCAAAATGAAGAACCCCAATGTTGTTTAAAAATTCAATGGGCACTTCTTCTCTTGTCTTCTTCAGAAGATACTTTGTTGTCGTAAGAGAATCTAAGGCTACACTGGGGTCAGTCGATATTAATAACTCACCCATCTTGATAAATGCATGGGCATCATGTGGATCTATGTGAGTTGCATTTCTTAAAATTTATAAATCCTTCTTTGTCTGCCCTTGCTAAACATATATATGGCCTACAACTTTTAATCTCTCATACTTCTTAGGGTGGACCTCAAGAATCTTTTCAAATTTTGAGAGAGAACTCTTAAGATCTCCCAGCTTCAATTGAACCTCTCCACAAAATCCTATGGCCTTTGGCTTTCCTTGACTAATGCCATGTAGTAGTAGCCAATGGTGTCATAATCACCTTTACTATGATAAGATCACGAAATATTATAATATGAATGAGATTTCATGAGAGGGCAGTCAGTTGAAACAAGAGTTGTCTCAGTCAACTATTCCACAAGAAAATGTTGCCCTATGAAGAAAAAAATGGTTTGCTAAATGATTCAATGCCATTGCACAATACAAGTATAATTCAAAGGCTCTATGCATCTTTTTCATTCCTTCATGAACACTACCTTTTTCACTAACTGTGAGAATCCTACAATTAATAAATGCAAAAAACTAACCACAAATATTTTTCCCCATTTAAAATAGAAAAATTGTCAAAAAAAATCCTTTAAAACCTGCAAATAAAGTAAGTCATGCTAATTTTCTCACAAAAAAAAAATCATGAGAGCATAACTTGTTGCTTACTATTATGATTTGATATATTTATTCCAAGCATCCATAGCTTGTTTCAAATCACCTATTTTAGGCTTTTAGCCATAGCAACAAGGTAGTGATCTGTTTGATAAAATGCTTTGGTAGACATGTATGAAAAATGTGGTAGCATAGACAAGGCAATGAACTTTAGAAAAAATTCCTCAAAGAAATGTGGTCTCATGGTGATGGAATGCCATGATGAGTACCATGAAAAGAGAATTGTCATGGATTGTCATGGCATTCCATCACCATGAGACCACATTTCTTTGAGGCATTATTTCAACTAGTTCATTGCCTTGTCTATGCTATTTCTTACTATTATGCTTTGATATATTTTTCCAAGCATCCATAACTTGTTTGAAATCACTTTTTTTAGGCTTTTAGCCATAGCAACAAGGTAGTGAGCTATTTGATAAAATGCTTTGGTAGAAATTATGTATGAAAAGTGTGGTAGCATAGACAAGGTAGTGAACTATTTGAAAAAAAGCCTCAAAGAAATGTGGTCTCATGGAATGCCATGACAAGAAAATGTAATTGGCAGTTGCTCTTAGTTATCAGTTATGCAATGTGAAGTAATTTCATAAATGCTTAGGTTGAATTTGTTAAAAATATATTGTAATTGAAATTTTTTCATCTATCAGCATCTAATTATTAGTTGTACAATGTGAAGTAAAGCTATGAGTTTAAAATATGTGCAATGCAAGATGCAAGAAACCCTAGATGCACTTTCACTAATGCAAGATGTAATGAATGCAATCTAGATCTAAGACTTTTATGGACTCCAAATCATAAAATGAATGCTCAAAGAGGCTAGGTTCACCAAAATTATTAAGGTGAAAATATGGGGTGATGAAATGTCATTCCACATTCCCACTAATCATTCAAATGTCCTGAGAATCCTAGTTGGATTGACCATCAACCTCCCAAGGTGAGTCAATTCTCAATTAGGAGGAATAAGGAAAGGGAGTTGTGTGTTCTTTTAGATCTTTAAGGGGTTCACCACCAAGCAAATTCTTGGAAAGAAAAATAGAATTCAACCTACAAGACCTAGTTATGCAAGCTAAATGAAAGATGCAAATGATGAAATTATGCAAGAACAAGATAGGATGTGTGTACCTAAGAAGTCTGGAGATTTTGTGAGGATTTTGGAAATGCAAAAATGTTGTCAAAATATTCCTAGGAGGACTAAGACACCTTTATTGTTGTCTTAGTCCTGCTACTATTTTTTGGGGCAGATGTTGAATCTTCGGATCTCAAAACATAATCTCAAAGAATCTCTAAAAAATACCCCTAGGAGGACTAAGACACCCTAGGTGGCATATTAGTCCTGTTCTGAATTTTTGAAAATTCCAAATGTGATCCTAAGCTCTAAGGTCTGCACTTGCTTCCTCTCAGATCTCAAGTTCTGAAACTTCTAGATTTGGCATGTAGGTGAGTTTCCGTGAAGATGAAAACTTTTTCATGTAACTTTGCAACTTTGCAATCTTGCACTCCAAATTATCTTCAAGTCTTCAACTTAAATTTGCAATCACAAGAATACAAGAGAGGGGAGAATTGTTGAATGTTAATGAATGGGGGTTTGTCGGAGTTGAGAAAGTACAACTTCACAAACCCCGAAGATCACCTCCATGAAAATAACCTGTCACAAAAGAAGAGATGGAGACAAACAAGCAAGGGTTCTCTGAAAATTGAAAATGTATATATTAGAGAGAATGAGAGAATGAATTGATATGAAATACAATGGGATCAATCCTTATAAAACAGAGATCATACAAACCCTAATAAAACCCTAATAGAAGCCCAAATAGGATAACATTTAATAATTAATATAATTATTAAATGTCACTTTATTCAAAACTAACGTGAAATCTTAAGAAGGGAATAAAGGTAACTTAATCAACATAATTAAGTTAAAACCTTTACTCTAACACCCCCCCTTAAGATGAGCAATAGTGCAGCTACAAACAAATGTAAGAAAGCAAAGGTAACTACAATGCAAGAAGGCAAACATGGGTCTCGACAACTAGGCCAAATTAGGTACCCAAATACAACCAAATCTCTGTAAAATGGAGAAATAGAGAAAACCTCATGGGAAAAATCTCTACTCCAAAAAGAGATGCAGAAGGCCAAAAAGAACATCACTGAAGCAAAAGAAATTGCAAACAACTGTCAAAAGATGACTGTTATGGTGTTGAAGAACCTCCGCTGAAGATGGAAGATCCCTTCCAAGGTGAGACCAAGGAAGAATTAGCAACGAACAGTATAATAACCCCCCCATAATGCTGAACTGGGAGAGCCTAACAAATCCACTAAAATGATGTGAAACACCCTGTAATGCATGAAGAAGAAGATACAACATCTAAAAGTGCACAAGAAAGCACCTGCAACTGAAAAAGTGGTGTGCAAAACAAAGCACACATGCATGAGGCTGGAATCATATGGATCCATGGTCGTCATGGAGGGACACTCACCAGACAAAGGTGTGATGGCAAACAAAGGCAAACTACACAACCCCCCATGGTATGGATTCACTATCATCGTGGAGGGATACTCACCGGACAAAGATGTGATGGAAAAACAAAGGAAAACTACACAACCCCTCATGGCACTTTATAATAATAGTGCGAGTACAAAATATGGCAACACCTTATGTGCAAAATCCCCAAAAATACATGTACAATAGTGTGGCACTTTATCTCAGTGCATTTACATAAAATATAGCTTACAAATGATGCTCAAAATGTCCAAAAAGGACAAAGCAGGAAATACATGAAGAACAGCCAAAACCAAAGCATCCCATGCAAACAAAAAGTTTCCAAGAGCAAATATGTCCATGTAATCCACCAGAGTGTGAAAACACAAATAACTGAATAAAATATATCTAGAGTGAAATTTGGAAAAATTGCATGGATGAAACTGAAGAGCTCTGAAATACGGTTCCAACGCCACTGAGATTGCAAAAAACGAAGAAACTGATCAAAATTTATGAGCTTGGGACTGAAAATAGCCCCTTTGTCTTCAACTAGCAGGTAGGCGGATGACCGTACGGCCGTACCAACAAAACAAATTTGCTTCAAATTTCAACTTAGTCCAAAATGGACGAATCAACAATCAATTTAGGGGTTTTGGACTGTTGCGGACGCAATGGTGAGGTCTGTTTGAGCTGAAAATGCTTCAAAATTGCAAGTGTGCCCTAGATAAAAAAAAACAAACCCCAAACCCTTGAAGCTCCAAAAATCTTCAAAACAAGAACATGAAGTAGCAGGTGTGGAGCTCTGATACCATGTAGGAGTTGAGAAAATACAACTTCACAAACCCCGAAGATCACTGACATGCAAATAACTTGTCACAAAAGAAGAGATGGAGATAAACAAGCAAGGGTTCTCTGAAAACTGAAAATGTATATATCAGAGAGAATGAGAGAATGAATTGATATGAAATACAATGGGATCAATCCTTATAAAAATGAGATCATGCATACCCTAATAAAACCCTAATAGGAAAAACCCTAATAGAAGCCCTAATAGGATAACATTTAATAATTAATATAATTATTAAATGTCACTTTATGCAAACTAATGTGAAATCTTAAGAAGGGAATAAAGGTAACTTAATCAACATAATTAAGTTAAAACCTTTACTCTAACAGGATTCACCTTGGTCAAACCCCTTGTTGGTGATTAAACCTTGAAATGAAATAGAATAAAGGAGGGAAATGATGAATGAACAACATGCAATATTAGAAATCCCAAACCCTTATTGTAAAGTCTGAAACCTTGTGTGAAATGGGTAATTGGAATGTAGATCTTGAATTAATGGAATTCCTTAATAGATCTTGCTTAAATTGCTTACTTGAGTCAAAACCCTACATCACACATGTTAGCACAAAAACACACATGATGCAAGAATAGCCTTTGACATGATGCTTGAATCTTGATGATGGCTCCAAAATTCTTGAAGAACTTCTCTTGAATGCTCTTAGTGAATACTTGAATGCTTGGATGCTTAGATATCTTGTTAGGTGAAAATGAGAGAAGGAACCTTGTATTTATACTTGTCCATACTTAATGTCCTGAAATTACATCACACCAAGCCTACATAGGAAAATATTAATTAGAGGAGGCTAAATCCCACCAAATTTTGAAATTAAATCTCAAAAATAAGCCAAGGAGGACTAAGATACCCTAGGTGGTGTCTTAATCCCAAGGCTCAATTATCGGGGCAGAAACACCAAAAAGGGACCTTTTTAGGTGTGTTCAAAATCAAGGTCCCAAGACCGATGGGGGAAAAAGATGCCCTTGGTGGAATTTTAGTCCCAATACACAAATAAGGACACACAAATAGAACCATTAAATGCTCATTTTCCATTTGATGATTGTCGGGATTAACCAGAAAATGATGTAGTTTATTAGGCTTGTGGGTGCAAAATATGACCAATTAAGACATAAAGAAGGATAAATAAAGCAAGGTAGGCCCAAACAAGTGTGAAAATCCAAGGGTATGCATTTTACTACACTAAAAATACAAATGAAAATGATGTGGCAACTCTAATCCAAGGAATGAATATAGTTAATGTAGACATTACCTTTCATCAAAATGAGCTTCCTCCCTTGGAAATGAGGAAGAGACATGATGCCTTCATGATAATAGCCAAATATAATAAAACATGAATAGAAAGGACCCTTTTTGATAATGGCTCGACCCTTAATGTGTGTAGTGTGAAACTCTTAGATAGATTGCACGTGGGAAAATAAAAAAATTTAACCTGACTCCTTATCAATTTGAGGATTTGACAATGTAGGAAAGAAACCGCTTGATGTGATTACTTTACTAATCACAGTTAGAAAGGCTACCTTACAAACTCGTATTCATGTTATGCCTCATCACCTTTCATACAATCTCCTTTTAGGAAGACCTTGGATTCATGAGATGCATGAAGTGCCTTCGACTCTCCATCATATCATGAAATATGTCGATAACAACAAGGTATACCAAGTTGAAATAGACCCCAAGCCTAAGAGTTGTTTACAAGTTGAAAAAGGAATCAAAAATTCTCTAAGAACATTAATTCCAACATCACACATAGAACCTAGGAGGGAGGAAAAAAAGGAGATTGAAAATGTGTCAAAATTATTGGATGATGATTGGGGTTCTTTGGATTTCACACCCTCATTTATGGGTGAGTACATAATTCCAAATGAAGAAAATGAGAAGAAAACACAAGCAATGGTAGAAAAATGGATAGGTTTAGGACACAACATTTCTAATGAGGGGATAAAAGTGGATCCTAAGAAAATCGAGGTAATACAACAACTAGAGACTCTGAAAAATCAAAGTGATGTTAGAAGTTTCTTAGGACATGTTGGATACTACCGAAGATTCATAGAAAATTTCAGCAAGATTGCAACCCCTATGTTTTTCCTCCTCCAAAAAGACGTAGATTTTTCCTAAACAATCAAATGCCAACATCATTTAAAACCATTAAGGAGAAACTCATCTCTCTTCTTGTCCTATGTGGGCCTGACTGGAACCTTCAATTCCATATCTTTGCAAATGCTTCCAATGATGCTATTGGAGCAGTATTAGGTCAGGAATATGATAATGGAGGGAAATATGCCATCTATTTCATTAGTAAGAATTTGACTCCCACTGAACGAAACTACACTACTACGGAGAAATAATTCTTAGTTGTGGTGCATGTAATCAATAATTTTGACATTACATCAAAAGTTACAAAGTGATTGTGTTCACAAACCATTCAACCATAAAAAGTCATCACCCTACCACTCGCAAGCAAATGGTCAAGTTGAAGTCACCAACAAGGAACTTGAAAACATCCTAACAAAATACTTTCATCAGGGAGAAAAGACTAGGCCAAAAAATTTTGTGAAGCTATTTGGGCCTACAACACAACCTGGAAATCGACCACTAGCTTTATGTTGACAACAATTTCACTCGCAGCAATAGGGCGAATAAAAATCCTCATAGAAAAACTGCAAAGAAGCCTATCCTTCTTGAAAGATATGGAAGAAGATAATCTCCAAGGGGAAATCTACCTAAACAAAACAAAAAGATTGGCTCAGTTCAATCCCAAGTCTTCTGTGATCAGGTCATGATCATACTAGGTTCACTTCAGGGTATGATGTGATTTTACTGTTAATCTCAAAGGGAATATGTTGTTAAAATCATATATATTAGAAACTGAGTTTTCAATTTGAATCTTAAGAACAAATATCAAAATTGAAAGATTTGAAGTAATATTTCATGAACATCAACAATTTCATTTACTATCACTTAAGTAGATTTAGCTTTAAGAATTCAATAGTTTTCAATATAAAATGAAATATTCTCAATAAATTTCCATTCATTCATCTATTTTTTGGAACATTTTCAAAATTTGAACATCTATTCTAAAAACAAAGCATAAAAATACTAAAAATTAAAATTTTCTCTCGATTATTCTCAATGCATGCCCCAAAGAATTAATTAAATCAAAGCAAACCACTTTATACTTCACTAGATTGCTTCACAGCTACATATAAAATTGTGTGACCTTTTAAAGAGAGGGTTTAGTTTGGACATCGAGTAGGTTATGCATGAACCCTTAAACAATGCAACAGAAAGTCTTGTTTGGTTGAACTAACAAAACCAGCTACAAAAGATTTATGAGATAGGTAGCTATCAAATTGGCTCTGATATTAATCAATGTCTATGTGCATACATGTTGTTAGACTGAAATGATTCAGAAAACAAGAAAAAAGAACAAAACTTAGAGAATTTTTGGCTCTTCTGACACCCACAAATTCTAAACTTAACTTAAAAAAAGACATTCTCTGGCCTTTTATAGAACACAAGGCACAGACAGGAGAAGAAAAACACATGAGAGAGAATCCAAGGGACCAATCATATCAAGGCACATGGAAGGTAGTGATTGACCAAGAAAATACAATTGAAATTAACAAAGATCAACTAAAATTGCTCATTGAAGCTCTTTGGGTTTTAATCTTTCATTATCAAGGTTCCTACTCGGAACCAAACCAATCTGCTCATTTGAGTTTAGGAAATTCCCATATATTCAAAATGATCTAGTGTAAATTCAATTCCTACAATACAGGTTCATTCTCAATTTGAACATTCCAAGAATGAATAACTCCAAGAATGGGTACACTTCTTTGTCGCATGCTTAAACTCCAGAGTTCTAGGTTCCTAGTATCTGGCACTTCTTTGCAACCAACTTTATTCTAGCATGAGCCTCTAAAGTGTATCATTGAACCTAGTAACACTATCGGATATGTTTGCAAACTTGATTTTCCTTACTCTCCATACCCAAACTTTGCATCACAATTTGTATTTCCTGCAATCACAAATTCTACACATTAAATCCCTTTAAAAAAAAATTTATAAACATCTCATATAAATAAAACCATTATTGAAATGATAAAACATAAATTCCATAAATAACACACTTTCCAAAAACATTATAAAATTCTTGCATGATTATCTTCTTTATATATCAGATTACTAGACTATTAGACTCATTAGATAATCACAAAATCTCAAAACTTTACTTTTCATTGCAACTCGACACCCGGTATTCAGCTTTACCCATAAACTTTCGCAGACTTCGATTTTACTGGACTTCCATTTTCTCTAACTTCAAATATCGGATCGAAACGCTTAGCTCATATCCTTATTACCTTTTTTGTCTTTCAAACATTCCTCGTTCTCAGTTTTTAATACCCGAAACACTTTATTACGAAGTACTTTTTAATCAAAGATTTCCTTTTATCATTTTTTATTTCCGGTGATCTTCCAACCAGCTAGCTCGTACCATAAGAGTTAAAAATAAAATACTAGGTCCCCGAGCCTTACCATCTTAGGGTGTGGTGTGAGACCACACAACACTTTACTCCTTACGAGCTAGTTTTTGGGAAGAAACCTCTCCTACCTATCTAATTTGAAATTCAAACTCTTAGAAAAACAATGGAGTTAGGTTTAGACCTCAAATGAGCCAAGGTTGAGAGAGTCCTACAACTTAGTGAATTAGATGAACTTCGGTTAGAATTTGTCCACCAAATTGAGCTAGTCCAACAGTAGTGAAAGGCTTGGCATGATAAAAACATAAAAGAAAGAGAGTTCCACAATGGGGATTGGGCGTTGTTATTTAATTCTCGATATAAAGATCACCAAGGACAACTGAGGACTCATTGGTTGGGGCCATATGAAATTTTAAAATTATTTGCAAATGGTGCAATACAACTCAAGCCCATTGATGGTGACACTTGAACCTTCTTAGTCAATGGTCATTGATTATGAATCTACCAAAAAATTGTAAACAAATATGATTTTACAAGAATGGTGGAAATGCAAGGAGAAATCCAATGCATTAACTCTGCTACGACAGGGCTAATATAGTTCTTAGTGGATAGTCTTATGCCAATCCAAAAAAAAATTAAAAAATTGCATATGTATGTATTCATGATCACTTCAGGGCATTTTTTTTGTATCTTCAATCTTTTGGACTTGGCTGAATTTTGCTTCTACCTTGCAGTACTTTATCAAACACAAATTTTGGTGCATCTTGCACCAATGCTCTATAACTTGTTTGTGCAATAAGTTTCATTCCTTGGTTTGGTTCCTGCAATCTAACACAACACTCAACAATGCTCCGAAATTTTTTAAGACATAAAGTGCTTCATTTTTCTTCCTTCTTCTGACGACATCTTTCAGCGATGCTCCAAAAAAAATTCTTCTTCCTTCTCGTGACATCTCTCGGTGATGCTCCAAAATTTTTCTTATTGCATTCCAGTTGCATCTTTTAGTGATGCTCCAGAATTTTATTGCTTCTTCATTCCAACAACATCTTTCAGCGATGCTCTGAAAAAAAAATTCCTGCATTTCGGCAGCATCTTTCAGTAATGCTCTAAAACCTTGTGTATTAACGCAAATTTGCACCCCTATTGCAAATCCCCTTTTTTTCCTTTAACACCTTAGAAAATCAAAAGCAAAGGTTTAATTCCACTTAAACCCGCTACTTCTGCTCCACTTGGTGACTGGTTTGTGTGTCAGTGGGGGAATTTTTGTCAAGGACGCTCGTATGATGCATAGACATCTACACGACATGCTTACGTCCCTAGTAGATTCCTATGGCTGAGATTATAGGGGCATTACACTTTCAATTGGAATTCGAAGAGTAATGTCCCTCTTCAGCTGGACAACCTAGATATGGCCATTTTTCACCCTTCTCTTCATAATCTTCACTCTCTCATCAATTTTTCTCTTCAGTAGAAGAGAGAGAAAAAGTTTGGAGAGAGTTTGGTAAGATCTTGAATCACTTTATCCACCATTTTAATCCATTTTCAAGCTTTGTAGTAGCATTCTTCACTCCATTTGCAGCAATCTATCACTCCATCAATCCAACAAGGTGAGCACAGGATAGACACCGTGGCAATAGAGGCTTAAGTCCCTCTCGTTCACTCCTCCACAAGCCTTGAGTGTTTTGGACGGAGGTGGTAACCTCCTCTAATCTCTCCTGTTTCTTTTGATTGGGTAAGCACATATTTCTTGTAGTGTTTTGTGTTTACGTAGCTTGTAGTTCATTTCCGTTATCATTATCTCTACTATTCCAAACTTGGTTGTCCATGGAGGTGGAAACAACAAGATAGGGGTCTGATTGAGGTGAGCCCCTATACAACCCCAACAACTTCTCCCTTCCTTGTGTGCAAGTGGATAGAGCTCAAAGCAAGCTGAACAGGAGAGCATTTTGCGCGATCATCTTTATCACCTTGGTGGTAATAAATTTCTTCTATCGTATTCATATTTTCTTTTCTCTCCCCTTAATCTCATTTTATCACTTTAGACGTCTTTAGACTAGGTTGGTAGCCTTCCTTCTCGAGTTAGAATTTTGTCTTTTTGGTTCTCTAGTTGTACGGATGCTAGCGCACCTGTGAGATGCTAGCGTGTTCCACTTTCATCCCAGAACTATGCTTCCATCCTCGGATAGAGAGCTGCCTAAGACACAAACCTGACTCTAAAGGTTGGCTCGCTTAGTCTCCTACCAAGTTACAAGATTGTAGGGTGATTGAAGGACATATAGTTCTCATCATTCTCATCCTCTTCATCCTAACTACCCTCTAAGCTAAGGTGAGTTAGGGTAGCCTTTCCACTCTTGGCCTTTCATGACCTGGGGCATTATAGTGGGTGGTCCCCCTCTCTCACATTTTTGGTGAACCCGACGTGAACCAACATCTATCATTTTTTTGATGTTCTGAAGTTATTCTCTTATATCCCTTGGTCGTCATACCCTTATGAGTTGTGAAATTTTATGAGCTTCATGACCCAGTCTATGACCTCTAGACATATTGTTAGAAGAAGTATGCAAAACTTTCCAATGGAAAAGATGAAGGTCTCCTCTAGCTCCACTATTGACCTTTTCTCTAGTTCCGTGGTTGGGCTATCCACACAGGAGCACGTATCACAAGGTGAACGTAGGTTTTTTGATGAAACTGATCATTTCCCTACTCCTCCAGTGTCATCGACCTCTTCATCCATGGATGAGTATGAGGTCATCCGTATCCGTTTCGAGTATGTCATTAGTCTTGGTAAAGGGTTAGGTGCATTAGAAAATCACCTGGAAGGCAACCCAAAGTTGGCTAGGGCTGCTAAGGTGATCAGTGAAATAAGATACATGGTGGAAAAGAACCAGATAGGTGTAGAAATATTGGCTAGTCTCACCGGTCTGGCTAAAGCATGTGCCCCCTCAAGCCTTGGTTGCATGATATAGGGTGGCCTCTTCAAGGAATGTGAGAGGCAACTGGAGATGTTGATGCCTCCTATATCTATGCACATGACTGACACAGTCCCCTCAGTCAATATACCTTCTACTTCCAAAAGTTTGGAGACTATAAAAATAAACAAGAACCCTTTGGGTTTCCACTTCACTCCTTCTATTGCCTTCGGTGGTGAGGATTTGGTGGAAAAAACTTTGGAAGTGGGGGTGACATTAGAGAGGCAGTGCCAGTGGAAGTCATGGTGGTGGCTTCGGCTTTGGCGGTGTCTTCGGTGGAAGTCACACTAGTGGTGGTGTCATCAGTGGTAGCTCTAGTGATGGTCATGGTGGTGGCACCAACGAAGGTCATACCAGTGGTGGTGGTATTGGTGGCGGTTTGGTGGTAGTAATGATAGTGGCTCCGGTAGTGGTCCTAGTAGCCCTCTGTCTTCTAATGACCCTATCCTGAATAATCTTCTTCAAAATATGGGGAAGATGAAAAATCAACTAGTGAACCTATCCTAGGCCTCAACTCAACCTAACTTTCAACCTTTCTCCTAACACAACCCATTGTCGGTTGTAATTTTAAACACTCCATTCTTGTTGGGGATGGGAATTCCCAAATTTGAGAAATATGATGGTAAAGGGGACCTACAAACACACGTGTCCACCTTTAACACCCTATGCATTGATTTCTTCCATCATGATGCATTGATGGCTAAACTATTTCCCCGATCCCTTAAAGACATAGCACTAGATTGGTACTGTTCTTTGCCTGATAATTCCATCTTCACATTTGATCAACTTGTGAATCAGTTCTTGCGACAGTTCCAACCCAATATCAAACAGAAGATGACCTTCTCAGACCTTGTTCGATGCAAACAAAGGGACAATGAAAAGGTTGCAAACTTTATAGTGCGCTACCAAGTGCTCTTCTCATAGATCTCATACCTGTTACCTGACTCTGATGTACAAAAGGTCTTCATAGGGAATCTACAAAGACAATGGCAAGAGAAATTCCCCCTTATGAAGTATCCCTCTTTCGCACATCTATGTGTGGCTCTACAAGAATACTAGAAGATGGTGGTTCAGTTATGGGGTTCCTCCTCACGCTCCCATTCTGAAGGAAGATCCATCATATCGATTTCTGGGAAAGGTGAATCTATTATGAATGTAGTAGCTGTTGTAGATAACAACAACCTCAGACAAGACCAGAATTTTATGAAATTATTAGAATCTTATTCTTCCATCTTGCAGAAGTTGGTGAAGGATAAGATCCTTACCCTGCCACCTCCTAAACTAATTAGAGAACCATACCCTAGCTGGTATGAGGAAAACACTTATTGTCAGTACCATCAAGCTAATGGACATGATACTCAATGTTGTATGCACCTGCGTCATGAGATACAGGATTGCATTGAGGATGATACTATCCATCTTCATGGGAGTAAACACAATACGAACAAATCAGTGGTGAAAGCTAACAGTGATTTGCAGATATACACAGACCTGTTTCCATCACATTCTGCCAACATGATTATCAATCCCACTGATTCTACTTCTCACCCGGAGGTGTATTTTAACATGGTTACTATTACTCCCTCCCCTCATCTTGTGATCGACTACCGGATGTTAAATTTACCTCGCAAGATGTCCCAGGAAATAGAAAACCTTCTCCATTGTATATTCCCGCTCACCTCAATGGAAACATTGTGACAGTGGTCCTAGTCAATATCCGTTGTGATTCTTCCTCTTCTCCCTCCATCCTTGCTTCATCTGTGGGGAATTCACCTCCCCTGATGAAGAAGGTAGAGCATGGTCCCTCCAGTAATGCAGGATGTAAGAAGAGCCCACCTCCTCTGAAAGGTGGCCCTGCCTGGCTTGTTCTATCCTAGTGATAGAACCAACTCTAGCCTCCCTCGAGTTTTTCACTACTCCTGAGTCTCTTGGTGAGCCTAGAAATGAACCTCGGGTGCAGAATCCTCCATCCATTGAGGTAAAACATGGCACTCCTATTAAGTGCATGTTCAATTCGATGGATGAAGTTATGACCCTCTTAGTGATCTTTGCTAAGTCGTTGACCCTAGACCCACAAGAGCTAAGTGACAGAGACCTTACAGGTCCCTCTGCCTTAGCCCTTGTTGTAGGAGGATCAGAAGATCATCCTCTTAACATTACACCATTGTGGGCTTGTCACCCTTCCTACGATGATCTAGAGTGGGAATTTGATGACCTCTTGGTTGACCAGTGTTAGGGGGAGACCTCTTCTTAATATTTAGATTAGATGTATGTGTGTGTGTGTCATAATGTGTTCCCCCATGATCGTGCTCTATGTGCCTGGATGACCCTCGTCACCCCTATTAGTGCTAGGATACATGAATGTTGTTTTTGTTGTAAACCTTCCTCTATATGTATCTCTATTCTTTCATGTTTGTGATGGACTTTCAATTAATTGGGGATGATGCAAAGCGTCGGGATAATTTAGGCCTCATTCCATGTTCACCCAATTTTTTCATTTTTACTTTGTCTTCTCATGTAATTCATTACATGGCTTGATATAGTAGGGGGTATACATATATTTATGAAGTAGTTCTGACCCTGAAATATCAAGCTACAACTGTGCCCATTGTATGTGTTCCCCTTTTTCTTTACTTTCTCTTTATTTTTCTCTCTTCTTTGCTTGAGTTGTCCCTTTCATGTGTGACAACGTTAGTTCTACATTACACAGTCTTTGGAAAATGCATTCGTGGAAAATGGATCTTTTCTCAAAGAAATTCCACACACTTCTTTGGATTTGTATTCTCAACTTGAAACCCTAACAGAACGTGTTTCCTTCATCATGAGTTCATAAATAAAGGACATAGAAATTCTCCTCTGAAGTGGGAATGATCTTAGTCTTCCCCTCGCATGAGCACATATCCTTCCTTTTGAATTCCTTGATGAAGTGAACATCTTTCAAAAGGATTCCTTGAAGATGAATTGATTCGAGAAGGAAGATATTAGCTTTCGAACAGTGAGTCCCCTAAGTGGACCCCTCCTCTTGACATTGGGTTCCTAAGGGACCCCTTCAAAAATCTTCAACAAGTTCTATGGCATCTAGCTCAGGGGCAGCTCGACTAGACCGGTATCATTTCTATGGTGTCCAATCTGGGAGCAACCCGACTAGACCGATTTCACATCTTTGTGTCTAGCTTGAGGGTAGCCTAACTAGATCGGTTTCACATTTTTGTGTCTAGTTTGGGGGCAGCCCGACTAGACTTCACTTTACATTTTCACTTCTGGCTCGGGGGCAGCCTGACTAGAATTTACCTTTCAAACACTGTGTCCCTTGAGTGGACCCTCCTTCCTTTTGAAGGGTTCCCAAGGGACCCCTTTGAAAGTCTTGCAACTTAGCGATGGTCTGCATGACTGTCCGTTCACTAGCCTGCCCAACCACTTCCTGATGTGTTCTATCTATGGGTAAACATGTTGCCAGCTTTGACTCTACGAAGTCCCTTCTACTCGGTCTCCCTCATGTGAGAGTTCTTTGGGGATACCTTCCTTGTAGGTCTGTGTGTCTGTAAGGTGCTTTCCTGGTTTCCTTCATGTGACAGTTCTTGAAGGATAACCCCCCTTGCAAGACCGTGAGCCTAGAACGTGCTTTCGTACCTCAGGTTTGTGGTTCCACGAAACTATGAAGCCCTTTCTTGCACTTCCGAATTTTCTAGACCATGCTCTGCTTCCTTGTCAGTTTAGGTATACATATCTTACTACTCTACTTTACCAAAGAACTCATCAGTACTCATGCTCACTAAATTGGGGGGAAAATGTATTAACGTGAATTTGCACCCCTAGTGTAAATCCCCTTTTTTTCCTTTAACACCTTATAAAATCAAAAGCGGAGGTTTAATTCCACTTAAACCCGTTGTTGCACTCCACTTGGTGACTAGTTTGTGTGTCGGTGGGGGAATTTCTATCAAGGATTCCCGCACAACACATAGATGTCCATGCGACTCGCTTACATCCCTAGTAGATTTCTATGACTGAAATTGCAGGGGTGTTACACTTTCGATTGGAAGTCGAAGAGTAATGTCCCCCTTCGGCTGGCTGACTCAGATATGGCCATTTTTCACCATTTTCTTCATAATCTTCACTCTCTCATCCATTGTTCTCTTTAGCAGAAGAGAGAAAATTTTTGGAGAGAGTTTGGCAAGATCTTTAATCGCTTTCTCCACCATTTTCATCCATTTTCAAGCTTTTTAGTAGCATTCTTCACTCCATTTGTAGCAATCTATCACTCCATCACTCCAACAAGGGGCAAGCATAGGACATACACTATGGCAACAGAGCCTTGAGTCCCTCTCGTTCACTCCTCCATAAGCCTTGATCACTTTGGACAGAGGTGGTAAGCTTCTATAATCTCTCCTTTTGCTTTTCATTGGTTAAGCACGTACTACTTGTAGTGTTTTGTGTTTACATAGTTTATAGTTCATTTCCTTTATCATTATCTCTACTATTCCAAAATTGGTTGTCCATGGAGGTGGAAACACCAAGATGGGGATCTAACTGAGGTAGGCCCCCATACAGCCCGAACAACTTTGACCTTTCCTATGTGTAGGTGGATAGATCTTGGAGCAAGCTGGCCAGGAGAGCATTCTATGAGATCATCTTCGTCACCTTGCTGGTAATACATTTCTTCTATTGTATTCATATTTTCTTTTCTCTCCTCTTAATCTGATTCTATCACTTTAGACATCTTTAGACTAGGCTGGTAGCCTTCCTTCTTGAGTTAGAACCTTGTCTTTCCAGTTCTTTGGCCGTATGGATGCTAGCGTACCTATGAGATGTCAACGCGATGCGTTGTTGTCTTCGAACTGTGCTTCCATCCTCAGATTGAGAGTTGCCTGAGACACAAACCTAACTCTAAAGGTTGGCTCACTTAGTCTCCTACCAAATTTTGAGATTGTAGGGTAATCGAAGGACATATAGTCCTCATCATTCTCATCCCTTTCATCCTGACTAGTTGAGGTGAGTTAGGGCAGCCTTTCCGCTCTTGGCCTTTCGTGACCTACGACCTTCCAATGGGTGGTCCCCCTCTCTCACACCTTGTTCCTTCTGACAGACAATATATTTCAGCGATGCTTCAAAATTTTTCCACTTCAATGCGTTTGCATCTTTTGGTGATGCTTCAAAACTTCATTTCTTCATCCCTGTCGCATCTTCGATGCTCCAGAATTTTTGTTCTTCATCCCGACTTCATCTTCTAGTGATGCTCTAGAATTTTATAAATTTCCTTCCTTGATCCATAAATTCTCTACTAGTTTCGATACCATACCCATGCTCATCATTACATTTTTCTATCACCTTCAAAATTCACACCCTACACTGTCATCTCTTATCATAATAAATCAAAATTATTATGGCTACTTTTCATCATAATAATTACAACATTAATTAGTAGTCCCATCTTCATTCATAATAAATTCATCACCACCCTTGCCATCTCATCCGATTATACTATTACATCAGCCAAGGTAAGCAATTTTCAAATCAACGACGGGACATAAGGTATGTACAATTTTATTTTAAGTAGGTAATTATTGTGAATAAAAATAAATAAATTTGCACATATCGCCCCCTTTCCAAACTTAGTAAATTGTGTGGATTGTACATTCTCTTGAGGTGCAGCAGTTCATGCGCTCTTTCCCATGTAAAGTAATAATGAAAGTATAGTGCAACTAAGTGAAACAATTAATTCATCTCACATCGCCTAATTCTAAGTACGATTGGTTGAAAAACTTGAATTTTCTTTAATCTACCTCACAATTTTGTTTAACAATTATTCACCTTTTCAGCATCACAGCATTCAACAGATATTGAGTAAATTTGAGTGTAATAGACAGCATGGGAGGAGCTAAGCAAAAATCCGAGCCAACTTCTACAGATAAATTATTGGCACTGAGTAATATTTCAGAACTGTTTCAGAGGGATGGGTGGTTGGAGTTTATGAAGAAGTTTGAAGGGCACAATGAGCAGCTGGTAAAAGAGTTTGCAGAAAAAATTTCAAATAGACAATCAATGGTGCATGGAAAGAAATTTAAGGTAAGCCATCAAGTTATTTCTCATTTATCTGGTATTAGAAATAAAGTTTTAAATTTATCTACAACTACAAGGTGATCCCACAATGTTGATTTACAATTTTTGGGAGATTTTGATTTTTGCTAAAATCACATATGTTTAGAAAATATAATGATTTAAGCCTTAAAAAATTTCCATTTGAAGGATTCTAATTGAAGAGGGTTTGATCAAACCTCCTTAGATCAAACCCCTTTGGATAGTACCCTGCTAGTTTTAAACCATACCTATAAAGAAGTCTCCTTTACACCTATCAAAATGCTGATAAAAAATAAATTTTGATTTACCTTTTGGGGGATCAAACGAATTCATTTTAAATTTATTTTTTGTAAGTATGTAGTCCTTATTATAACCTTCCCAAAAAGTATAATTTTAAATAAATTTAATTTTATTATTATATTTATTTTTTATTTCTTGTGAATATAGGTTTTTCACCGAAAAATCAAGCTCTCTATTTTGCACATGTGGAAAAATAGCATATTCTCAAAAAAAAAAATTGAAAAATATGATTACACCAAATATTGAACTCCTTGATCCAGCAAAATATAATAAATTGAATTTCGATACATACAAAAAAAGTTGTGTTATACGGTCCGCCTATGTCTGAATTATAATTGGTTTGACCTTGAAACTTGATTAAGGAAAAAATATTCAATAAAACACTATGAAACCAGTTGGAAGCACTAGATATCATAGTTACAAATCTAAATTCAAAAAAATAGAATTTTATCCTTCATGGAAAAAAGGTTATGTGTTATATGGTGAGGGTCACTCCTTAACTATGGTGTTTACTGAGAAAAACTAGTTTTCAAAGCAGATGTAAAAAGAAATGCAATCTGATTCCAAAATTTTTGAAAAAAATATATTTAGAATCTACAGACAAAATTTCACAAATCACTATTTTGAGTCATCTTCAAATTCCTCACAGTTTAGCCGCTATAGGTGCCCGAAAGTAAAAATTTAGCTAGAGAAAATCAATTCATGAGTGTCCAGTTTGGCCAAAAATTGTAAACCAGTATTGTGGGATCACCCTACAAATATTTCCTATCAGAGAATAGCAGAAATTTTCAGTAGGGAAGGGGAACCTCAACCTTTTCTTGTTGTTAATACTAGGGGGCAGAATAAGGGATTTCAAAGAATGCCAATTCTAGAGCCATGGATAATGGAAGTTGCTTGGATTATTAAAAATTTTACATGTGAGAGACAATTTGCTATTATAGTTGATCCACCTTTTCAACTTCTCACTCATTTGTGCCATGGTGTTGGAAACCTTGAATTTAGGGTTAATCTTCCTACATTTCTTAGTGATTCTAATTTTAACATGATATAAAGATTTAAAATTGGTTTAGGGCTGCTAAAACATCATGACCTCATTCATCTAATTTTTAAACATCGTTTCTAAAAAAAAAAAAAAGGAAATGGAAAAACTTTCTTAAAAAAATTAAAATCCCTAAGCCTACAAGACATTTAAAAGAACTTGAGTCGTCTGGATGAGCAGCTCAAAATTTGAAAGATATTTCCCCTGTGCACGAAGATGCTTTTGAAACCCAACATCCCAAAATAGCTCATGACGATGAAGCACCAAAAAATTCATCCAATATTTCAAAAACCCCTAGGAATCAAGAAAATGTAGATGGTAAATTATGGAGATGAGGATACTCATCCTCATAAGAAGGGAAAGAGGTCTAACATAGAATCAGAAACACCTCCTCCTTTAAGGAGGAGTAAGTGATTATTTGTTGAAATTAGTTGTGTGGCAGCTTATGATCACTTACATGTCCCTAAAAAGAGGAGTCATGATTGACAACCACATAATATTGTAGCCCAATCATTAGAAAATGAGGTTCAATCATGTGAAGAAATAGCCCAATGAAGTGAAAAGAAAACCCTACTTCACAATGAATCCCCTAAGCTCGAGAGGGAGGATGTGCCACTTGATTCAAGACAAGTTGAGATAGGGGAGAAATCACCACACTATATGGATGTTGAGGATGAATCTATAGAACAATTGTCTCCCCTGGTTGCCAATGATACAGAGCAAGACCCACTAAAGGTACATCATAAATAAAATGTGATTGATGATAATGTAGAAGTTTCCATTTCTCCTTTCCACTCTAATGTACAAAAAGAAAGTTTTGATAACATAAAAATGGAATTAGATGAGTTGAAAATAGAAAATATTCAATTAAGATTTAGCCTGCAGAAAAATGAAGAACAACTAAATCAACATCAGGAGGAAATAGACATACAAACTATGGTTTTGAAGAAAAGGGATCAAGAAATCTCAACCTTGAAGGCTCAATTGGAGCAAAAAGATAAAACCATTGGAGAATTGTAGTTTCAAGTACAACTGATTGATGAAAAGAATAAAGAATCTTTGGCTCGTTTTTCTGAAAAGGATAAACAAATTAAGGATTTAACTGATAATTTGATGCAATAACTCATAGGTTTTTTAGAAGAGTGGGAAAAATAGAAATCTGAGCTCAATGCATCCTTGAGCAAAATTGTTGAGATAGAACAAGATTTGTAAGAAATCAATCTTAAGCCAATAATGGAATCAAAAGAAGTACAGATTGAACCAACCAAAATGGAATGGTTTTAGGTCCATATTTCCCCAATGTTGATTAAATGGATGGAGAGATGCTATTTCTTGAAATAGGAAGGAATATAAAATGCCAGATTGAAGAAATAAATAGTATTGTTGAAAGAATCATATGATAGACTTTACTAGTAAAAAACTGATGTATGTCAAATTGGGGAGTTTTTATTAGCTTGTAGGAAACCATACTAGTTGTATTCTATATTTTTGAATAAGAAATTGTTAAGATGGAAACTGTTGAGAATTTATTGCAATCTTCCTCATGATCTAGATGATAAGGAATTTTTAAAAGCATTTAAAGAGGAAACACCTATTCAACAAAACTTGCTCTGTGAATTCATTGTACATAACTTTTTTTTAGAAAGACATATCGATTTCTTTGTCAACCTCTTTGTTGGGGAAGTACAACTCAGAGCATTCATGTCTACCATGCAAAATCAGATTCAGTGGTAGGAAAGGACCAAAAAGTATTTGCAGGTAGAAAGGACTATGGGACTTCAGATGAGATACCCTAATAGAAAACCCTTTGCCTTTAAAGCTTGATTTTGAGGAATGAAAATATATGAAGATGTGAAGAGAAAATATAATGATAATCTTTGAATTTGTTTTGAGAATTTCAAAGTCCAGTGGCTAAAATTGATAGAAAATGTATGGAGTGCCTATGAGGAGCAATACACTCCTTTGCCTATGTATCTTAAAAGGAGAGAGGTGATCTCACCTACCAATATAAGGTGGTCCTACAAAAGGGTCGAGGCATTAGTAGAGATACTACAACAACTTAAAACCAAATGGGTAGGGATGAAGTATCAACCTCCATTGCTTCTTCAACCACTCCCTCCAGTACTTGTCACTTCAAAGACAAATCATGAGAACTTACATTCATGAAAAGTAAGGGTTAGATACAACAAAGGTTTTATTAAGATTCCTAGTGATTGGGATAGAGAAGTAGAGGATCCATATGATCTTAGTTCCAAATACAATGAACTAAATAGGAACATGGATGTGGAAAGGTAGAAGACACATTAGAGAGTAGGAGGACCTGCTCAAACTTAGGAAGGGGAGAGTGATGGGGTATAAATAACCTCATAATCATAATAAGCTAAGGATGGTTTGTTGTTCTTACCAATCACTTTATCCCTACCAATTATTTATTTTTAAGATCAATAATTTTTTACTTTTTATAAAATGTTGTGTAAATCTTATTACTTAAATTGATTGAGATTAATTGACTAACAATGACATAATAGTATAGAATTTAAGTCATTGTAAAAGATATTATGTACAACCAACACATGGAGTAGACTTACGGTTGAAGTTACAAGATTCGGAAGTCTAGGTGCCAAAAATCTAGGCGTGCATAGTGGAATGCCTCCCTTTAATTTTTTCTATTAAATTTCTATTTTAAAAATTTCCGGCTCCACTCTGAGCCTTTAATATGTTTTATGTAACGAACATCAGTTAGTTAGTTAGTTGAAATTATGTTTTAAAAGACTTTTTCAATGGTGATCTTCCACCATCTAAAACTTTGGATTTTGTTAGCAGTATAATATATATGTAACCGACAAAAAATAATGCATACATGAAACTATTATGTTGTTGTGATATCTTTTGAAAATTGTTCAACCATGTTTTCTGTGTTACACTTTTACATGAATAAATAAATATTGCCAATCCCATTTTGATTCAATCATTTTGAGTAATGGAAGTATTATGGATGGATTCATTTTGAAGATGCAAAAGTACATGTGATCTGAGTTAATCATAGGAACACCCGAGACCTGGCCACTCGAGGGAATCTCGTAGAGTAGATAGATAAGTATTTTTATTTTCAATTTTGTTACTTTAATTTTGTACATGATAAATGTGGATGAATGTTATTTGTGTATGTTGAGCTCTATTAATTATTCCTTTAGGTCGTACTTCAGGTTTGCAATCTTTTAGTTTTCTTTATTTGAAATTTTGGAGCACCCACTCTAGTTGTCAGTTATAAGTTGTTTACTTTCTGTCAATAGTTAGTTGTTAGCCGTTAGTTGTTTTCATTTAAATTTTACAATTTTACTGCAATTGTTTCTTTTTAGGTAATTTATATGCTTCCTAGTTTAATCGTCTTATGCTTTCTAGCTTAGAACAACTTTATGATTTCTAGTTTGAATGCTTTCTAGTATAACTTTTGTTTACAATTATTTTGAGAATTCAAAAAATCTAAGAGAGTTAGCCAAGATGTCCCTTATTGCATACAACCTTCGAACACTACCTGATTGATATAAATTGATCCATTTTCAACTAAAGCGATAGGACCTCATGACAACTTGTCATGTATCACAATGATTAAATTCATCTTAGCTATGATTCCAATCTACAATATGTCTTATATGCAGTTGATTGCCAAAGGAACTTCATTCCTGTAGAGTACCTTAAAAATATTCTTATGGGATGGCTCTAACGATCAAAAAAGGATTCCTCTAATTCATTAAGATAATGTATGTAAACCACAAGAGGAAGGGGGAGAGGTCATTAGAAATCTAAAGGCATAGAACCTGGCTTTGGGAGACAAAATCATATGGAAAATGTATCAGACCCCTTCCAAACTATGGTGCAAAGTCATGCAAAATAAATATTTGGACTACGAGACCCTGGAGAGGATCTCAACTATTGAAAATTTTAAGGGTGGATCACATGTATGGAATTTTATGCTCAACTATAGACATATAATGACAGACCATCTAACATGGAAATCAATATGGTAACACAACAAATTTCTAGCTTGATTCACGAGGTAGCTATAAACTATTGTCAATTGGTTGAACTTAGAAGCATGTATGCACACACTCTATAATTCAATTGGAAAACATATTCAAGACTATGTCACACCCAATGGGTGTGAGGTGGGTGAATGGGTATATTTCCATTCATTCCTTATTGATGAATTGACCAAAATATGGTTAATAGAGGTCATGAGTGAGAGAGCTATATGCTTGAACAAACAAAGGGATGTGATTACATGGTGTGGGGCCAAGTCTGGGAGGTCCAAAGCTAAGTTAGGATACCAAATCCAAGAGGCTAACATAGAAAATAAGTTGCCATGCAAGCTTTGTTGTGGTAAATGGGTGCTTCCCAAGGATGGATCATTCACATAGATGGCTCTTTGTCATAAAATCTTAACAATAGATATATTAAAAACTATTGGTATAAAAGGACCAAATTGGTGTGTAATGTGTAAGATGTGTGATGAAATAGAAAATCACCTCCTCTTCAGTTTCCCCTATGTTGTGCATGTAGAAGTTGTCAAAACCAACTTCAAAGTCCAAGAACACCTACATGCAAAGGGATACCTATCACAGGGAAGAGAATGGAGAAAAATTCAAGAGAGGGTTTGAAGCTCTGAAATATGAGAGATTTTATTATCACAACAATGGAATGAAAAAATATACAATAGATCAATCCTTAAGAAAGGAGATCGTGCAAACCTAAAAGTAACCCTAATAGGAAGACATTTAATAATTAATGTAATTATTAAATGTCACATTATGCAAACTAAAGTGAAATCTTAAGAGAGGAATAAAGGTATATTAATTAACATAATTAAGTTAAAACCTTTACTCTAACACCCCCCCTTAAGATGAGCAAGAGTGCATCTACAAACAAGTGCAAGAAAGAAAAAGTAACTACAATGCATGAAAGAAAACAATGGTCCCGACAACTAGGCCTGATCAGGTACCTGAATACAACCAAATCTCTATAAAGTGGAGAAATAGAGAAAATCTCATGGGAAAACTCTACTCCGAAAAGAGATGCAAAAAGAAAGTACAAATGGAATGTTTCAAGAGACTCTCTCAAGAACATATGCAGATATACAATCAGATACCCCCCATGAGAGAGAGTGGAAACTCCAAATCCCCCCTAGTATGAAAGAACCCCTTGTGCCAATGATCAAACCAATGTGTCTCCTCAGAGGAAGAAATAGATCCAATGGCCGAGGAAGAGAAAATCCCTAGATGTAAGGTGAAAATGGAAGTCCTGGATGATGCTCACTGAAGAACTGAAATGAAACATGAGTGTCTAAATAATAAAATGGTGAATCAAACAACTCAAGATGATCCTGAAAAGGAATCTCCAATGAAGAAGGGATAATAGATGTGCTGAATCTTTCATCTGTGAGGAAAGGAATATCCTTTGATATGGCCTCAACAACTACACTTGATGACTCGATGAGTGGAGCAACAATGTTAGTCACAACTGAAGAGGAATCATGTTGAACATATGTGATCTCAATAGGAGGAGGTGTAGAAATCTCAACACTAGTCTCATGAACAAGTGGAAGAACACATAGGTTCAAGTGACCAAACTTCTCCTCAGATACTATATGCTCTCTTGTAGAAAGAGAGGGAGATGATGGGCCAAAGTGTGTGAATGCATACAATCGAGAAGAATGATCAAATGTCCCTATTGCAACAATGATGTCAGTCTGAATGTCTATGATGTGCATTGAATCTGGTGTGAACTCAATTGTCTTCCCTGTCCCACTGTGAGCAATCTGATAGATGGAGAGAAGGTTAGTGGAAAAATATGCTACACATAGTACATCATTGAATGTACCATTATCAATGTCGATAGAACCTTTCCCACTTACACTCATATAAGTGTTATTACCCATCAATATGTGGTGAGGATGCAACCTCGAAAGATGAGAACATGTCCTGAGAAGATGCCATCTGGTGTGAAGCACCTGAATCGAGTAGCCATCTAGATGAATGTGAACTAGTAGTTGCACATAATGCATGACCCTTATGTGGGGCCTGTCCATCTATCTAGAATGATGGTGAAGAAGAAGATCCACCTGATGTAGATGAAGAAGAGTGATGAATATGGTTCCTCTCAAGAAGAGTTGTGAAATCTGAAACCTATTTTTCATATCCATCAATCTTCTTCTCATAACACTTGGACTCATCATGTCTTGGCTTAGTACACTAAGCACACTTAGTTTTGTCTTTCTTCGATGATTCCCCCTTAGGAGAAGGTGAATCAAAAGTGTTCTATGAACTAGAATCCTTCTAATGCTCTATGGTCTTTGGTTTATGTTTCTGCTTCTGCTTCTTCTTTTTCTTCCCCTGAGATGACTGTGCTACCAATGCTTGGTGTGGTGATTCTCTGAGAGCATCTAACTATGATATATTGGCCCGCTCTTGTGTCAAACGATCACAAAACACCTCAAAAGTAGGCATGGTAAAACATGCACCCAAGGCATCCATAGTAGAATGGAAGTTAGATGAGAATATCTAAAAGTTTCCATGAAGCTTTGACAAAATTAGGTAAATACACTCTGTATCAGTCTTAACCTTACCACAACCCTGTAGAAGGTATCTATGTTGTTTAAATTTCATCAGAAAGTACTCAATGGAGGGAAAAGAATCAAGTACAAGTGAAGTCAACTCTACCTCAATCTGTAGTACACATAACTGATTGATGGTACCAAATAAATCATTGAACTTGGTCCACATTTCAAGAGGAGTGTTATACACATCAAGATGAAATAACAAGTTGTCTAAAACATGTAAGGAAATCAAACCTATAGCCTCATCCATCTTATTTCTATGTTGCATAACCTCAAATGGCCATGTCAAAACTGGTTAAACCATATCTAAACAGGACCACCACCTATTTGATCTAAGAAGACGTGTCATGAATGCCTTCTAGGTATAATAGCTATGAGGTGTGAGAAGTTCAACAGAAGAAGAGTTTTTGGCCATGTTTGGAGAGGTTTAATGAATTTTTAATTTGAAGAGATTTTGTTTTTCTAAAGTAAATAATAGAAATCAAGTAAAAGAACTCCCCCCACAATGCAAGAAACCAAACCCTAGTAGTGATTTTGTAGCGAAAAAGCAAGAAAAAGAAAAAATGGCTTCAGACTTAATCTTGTGTACCTGGTAATTTTTCTAGAAAAAATAACAGAAGATCTGAATAGATCACATTCACAAATTTCCGATGCCTATTCATTTTAGACAAATCAAGAAAAATTGATCAAGTTATGCCCTCCAGAGTGCAAAAGAATCATTTGACTTTGAATGAAAAAAAAAGGAAACCAAACTGAATTTTTTTGAAAAAAATTATACACCACAAGAATGAGCTCGGAACTATCTTTCCGATGCCTATTTTTGTTCGAAAATCTGAGCTAAAACGCCCATTTTGCACCTGATTTAGTGAAAATGGCTGAAAAAGGTCCAATAAGCCCTTCTAGCCCTCAGGGGCTAAAAAAATTGGTCCCTGGTCATATGGCGACTAGGGGGCTGGTGGATGGGGATTGGGATCGAAGCCCTTGGTCACCAATGTGACCTTACATAGGAGCTAGGAGGCCAGCGAGGGTCAGGCGCGTAGCGCCTTGTCACCGATGTGACCCGCGACAGGCACTAAGGAAGCCCACGAGGGCTGGATTGGCCATTGACGGTGAAAGAGTTGAGGCTAGGTGTGGGTGGTGCTCAGGTGGCAGGCAGGTGGCACCCATGTTTATAACTGATCACACTTTTCCAAAGCCATTTTTAATTTTTTTCTCAAAAATTGTGCCCTGTGACCGTATAGCCTTGGGGCCAATTTTTTTTTCCTTTTCAGTCGATAGAGGCCAAAAAAGATAAATTTTATATGAAAATAGGGATTTTTGGATGCTGCGGACTCAATGTTGAGGTCACTTTTGTCGAAAAATTCATAGAATATTAGGCGACCCCTAGATCCACAAAAAATCACACTGAAAAACTGTGAAGGCCTGATCAAACCCTCATAGCTCCAAATTATTCAAACAAGAAGAGGCATGCAGAAGGTCCATGCTCTGATACCATGTAGAAGTCATCAAAACCAACTTTAGAGTCCAAGAACACTTGCATGCAAAGGGATACCTGGCACAGGGAAGAGAATGGAGAAAAAAGAAAGAGAGGGTTTGAAGCTCTAAAATATGAGAGATTATATTATCAGAACAATGGAATGAAAAAATATACAATGGATCAATCCTTAAGAAAGGAGATCGTGCAAACCTAAAAGTAACCCTAATAGGAAGACATTTAATAATTAATATAATTATTAAATGTCGCATTATGCAAACTAAAGTGAAATCTTAAGAGAGGAATAAAGGTAACTTAATTAACATAATTAAGTTAAAACCTTTACTCTAATAGTGCATTGCTAGGATTGGTTGTTCGAGAAATCAGATTGGTCTACACCTAGGAGAACCAACATATGAGATTTTTTTTTAACTTAGCCAACTCATTACAAAGAGGCATTTTGGGGCCAATTAAGGATTGCTACACCATTGTTAATTATATGGAATATTTGGAAAGAAAGAAAAAAAAGGATTTTTCAAGATAAGGCAATCTAGGTGAAGAAGCTAAGTGAGCTAATTGAACAAAACATTGAAAAATTGATAAATTCTCATATTAAGGTGCGAAAAAGTCAAGATTCACAACATGAGATGGAAAGTGATGAAAAAATAGAAATTGTGAAGGATGTCCCTCTTTTTAAAATTTTCCCCCAAACAAAAATAGAAGCGTAGTATGACACAATGGAACCTTCCTCCTAGTGGCAAACTGAGGTTGAATATGGATGGGGCCTCCTAGGGAAATCCTGAGAAGTCAAGCGCTTGGTGCATCATTTGAGATGATGAAGACAAACTAATCAATACAATTGTGTAAACCAAACTTGTAGACACCACAAAAAATGTAGCATAATTTGAAGGTATTCTAATGGGTCTCATGTTGCAAAGAGAGAAAGGCCTAACCAATGTAGAACTTGAGTGTGATTCTACGGTTTGCATTTGTGAACCCCGATCCTTTATACCTGTATAAACACAACAAACAAACACATAATCAGATCAATATCCAAGTTAAGACAAGGATTCCCCATGAAATCCATTTGCAATGCTTGAATAGGAAAGGAAATGAAGAAAAGAAAAAAGATAATAATGAAATCCTATTCTAAGATGTGAACTCTTGATCCCATGGGGGAGTTGGTGCCAATTGGTGTGTCAAAATTGTCCCTTTCCCAACTCCTTTGTAAGCTTGATGATTTGATGAGTGATTGATCCACTTTGTTGTTGAAGAACAAGATGAGTTCTTGAGAAAACCTACAATAACCTAGCTAAGATCTTGATGAAATGAAGTATAGTATACTTGCTTAGATTGTGGAAGATCAAATGAGAGGAAGAGTCTCTCATTTATAGATTTCAAATTGGAAGAATGAGCGAGTTTGAGCAATGTGGGATCATTCAACATCCAATGGCCAAGTGCCACTTGTCAAGATGTGAATGGTTGAAGGTTGAGCACATTTTGATCAATGTGCATGATAAATGCCATGAGATTCAAATTTGAAATTTGAATCTCACATGTTGGAGGGAGAAGGAAATGGAGTTAATGTCACTTGGCTCAAGGCTAAGGACATGTAAGAGGCTTTAAATTCCTTGTTGGAAGGACTAAGCCCATTTGAATTTGAATTCAAACTTGAGGGAATATTCCTCTTTTATGCCATGTGAGGGAAAATAGATGAATTAATAAATCAATTATATTGATTTATTGGTGCAACTTGAAAAATCTAGAGGATTTTAGTGATTGAGATTAAATTAATCAAGATTTGATCAATTTAATGAGAGATCAGGTGTTTTGACAATTTTGACTTAGATTTTAGGATTTATTTAAATCAAGATTGAGAGGAAAATGATTTAGACTTTAGTTAAATAAATGTTTTGATTTATTTAAATAAAGGGGGATGATGTTAGATTAAATTAAATAAGGTTTAATTTATTCTATTTAATAAGAGGACTTTAGTGATTAATTAAATAAAATGAATTATTTAATTAAAAGAGGGGCTATGCGATTAATTAAACAAAATGACTTAGTTAATTAATAGAGGAGAATGACTTAATGAGATAAATAATGATTTATTCAATTAAGGGATGAAAGGTGATGACAAGCTGAGAAAGTGATTTATGACGAAACGATGTTAGTAATCAAGAACAAATGTGTCGGATCGAATTGTATATTTTCCATGTCTACAACATTAATGCTTTATTAAAGGGTCAAATTGAAAGCTGGTGTCTACAGTTAAAAGTGACAAGGATAAGAGAACAGATGCACTAATACAAGGTACTTTCATTTAGTTATATATATCGGGGAGCTAATTATGTGATGAATCTTCTTGCTAATTTGGGCATCAACCAAAGTGAACAGACCATCTCTGAAACGAAACTAATTCTCAATTAAAAAAGTAGTGATTAAATTGATTCCACAGATTAATTCCAAATAAATTTTTATGCACAAATTTTAATCTAATATTTAATTCCCAATTCAATAGTTTGAAATCAATTAAATATAATAAATTAATTAACCATTGTGTTTAATTACATTCAATCATGTCATAATAAATTATTAATTCAATAAATTCAAAGGAATTAAAAAAAATATATATTGCTCATAAAACTTATCAAGCATTAAGACTTATTGTATAAGAGTGAATTTGAACCCCTTAACAAATTCCTCATTTACCCTTCCTCATTTTAGAAAACCAAATTCAAGGGCAAAAATCCACCCGAGTCTACTACCTTCATTCCAATTGGCATCCTTTTTGCACATTGATAGAGGAATAACTGTTGAAGATGGCTGTGCAGTGCATAGACGTCCACGCAGTGCATTCACGTCCCTAGAAAATTCCCACGGCTGAAGCCTGTAGAGGCGTTACACTTCTCATTGGAAGTCAAATTGTAACACCCCCTTCAGTTGACCGATCTGAATATGGCCATTTTCTTCACTCTCTTCTTCATATTCACTATTCCTTCACTCATTTCAAGGCTAGAGGATCTCTCTTGGCAACACACAAGCTCTTTACATTTACCTCAAGCATTGAAGTAGTAGTTTGACACTCCATAGTAGTATTTCCATCACTCCATCACTTCAGTAGAGAAAGTGTAGAACAAAACCATTCTAGCAAAGGCTTGATTTCCTCTCATTTTCTCTCCCATTACCCTTGAGCGCTCTTGGTGGAGGTGGTAAGCTTTCTACTCTCCTATATTACTTGGTTAAGTAAGCACATTACTATTTTGTAGTGTTTTAGTGTTCTTTTTCTTTATTCTTTCTTTATCATACTATTTCTCCATCGTTGCAAACTTGGCTATCTGTGGAGGTGGAAACACCAAAATAGGGGTCTGACTGAGGCAGACCCCTATACAGCCCCTAAACCATTTTCCTCTTTATCGTTTGTAGGTGGACACGCTTTGTGGTGCTAACTAGTGAACAAGATTTTTGATGAGATCATTCTTGTCACCCTAGCATTGATCTATTCACTTTATCATGTTTGCATGTACTTTATTCATGTCTTAGTGTTATTTTGGTCTTTCGAACATAGTTAGCTAGGTCGTTAGTCTTTTCTTTCGAATCCAACCTTATCTTTTTGGTCCTCTGGCTGTACAAATTCCAGTACACCTGAGAGATTCCAGCGTGTCATGCTGTCATCCCCGAACCACACTTTTGTCCTCTGATAGAGAGCTCTTTGAGACATAGTGTTGAATCGAAAAAATGACTCATCTAGCCCCCTTTCAATTCTCGGGTCTACTAAGTGTTCGAAGGACCTCATAGTCCTCATCATTCTCTTCCCGCATTTCCCCTCTCCCTTAAGCTGAGGTAAGTTAGCACAACCTACTACTCTCGACCCTCTATGACCTAGGGCCTTGATGTGGTTGGTCCCCCTCTCTTACACTTTTGGTGAACCCGATGTGAACCAACGTCTACTCATTTGTTGGTGTTTTGAGCTCTTCCCTTTGTACCCTTTTATTGTTGTACCCTTGCATGTTGTGAAGGTTTATGAGCATCACAACCCAATCCATGACCTCTGGGTATATTATTAGGAGAAGTCTTTGACACCTTCCAATCGACAAGATGAAGGTCTCTTCTAGTTTCCCTACTAGTCTTTTCTTTGATTCTCCTATTGGCCTTTCTATGTAGGAGTAGGTGTCACAAGATGAGTCTAGATTCTTCAATGAAACTAACCATGTCCCTACTCCTCCTACATCTCCTACATCATCATCCATAGATGAGCGTGTAGCTGTCCATATCCCTTATGATTGTGTCACTAGTCTTAGCAAAGGGTTGGGTGGTTTGGAGAATCACCTAGAGAAAAACTCAAAGCTAGCTAGGGTTGCTAAAGTTATCAGCAAAATAAGATACATGGTCGTAAAATACCAAACAGGCATAGAACTCCTAGCTAGTCACACTAATCTGACCAAAGAGTGTGCCCCTTCAAACCATAGTAACATGATACGAGGTGGCCCCTTCAAAGAACATGAGAGAAAATTAGAAGTGTCAATGCCTCCCACATCTATGTACATGGCCAACACGGTTCCTTCAATCAATATACCTACTGCTTTTGAAAATTCTAAAACAATCAAAGTAAACAAGACCCCCCTAGGTTTTCACGTCAACCCTCCTATCACCTCTAGTGGTGGAGGATTTGGTGGTGGCAGCTTTGGTGGTAGAGGTGGCACTAGCGAAAGTGGTTCTGGTGGTCATCATGGTGGTGGCTTTGGAAGTGGTGGTGGCTCTGGTGGAGGTCACGCTGGTGGTGGGGGCATCGGTGGCAACTCTGGTGGTAGTCATGGTGGTGGTTCTAGTAGTGGATTTCGTGGTAGTTCCACTGGTCCTGTATCTTCTAACGACTTGATTCTGAATACCCTTCTTCTGAAAATGGGGAAGATGTAGAGCCATCTGGAGAGAATCTCTCCCAAGCTTCTGCCTAGCCTATCTTGTAGCCCTTTTTCTGACATAGCCCATTTTGAGTAGCAATCCTAAACACTCCTTTCCCGCAAGGGATGGAGATTCCTAAATTTGAGAAACAAGGTGGTAAAGGGGACCCACAAAAACATGTGTCCACCTTTCATTCCTTATATATAGACTTATTCCATCATGATGCATTGATGGAAAAACTATTTCCCAGATCTCTCAAGGACACAGTGCTCGAGTGGTATTGTTCCTTGCCTGAAAATTCCATCTTTACGTTCAATCAGCTTATGAACCAGTTCCTATGATAGTTCCAAGCCAACATCAATCCTAAGATGACCTTCTCTGACCTTGTTTGGTGTAAACAAGGGGATAATGAGAAGATTACTGACTTTATAGCATGATATCAAGCGCTCTTTTCACAAATATCATACACGTTACTTGATTATGATGTGTAGAAGGTATTCATAGGGAACTTACAAAGGCCTTGGAAAGAGAAGTTTTCCCTTATGAAATACCCTTCTTTTGCACATTTGTGTGCAGCCCTACGGGAGTATCAGTAGATGGTAGTTCAGTTCTGGGGATCCTCCTCGCACTCCCATCTTGAAGGGAAGTCCATTGTATCAATCTCCGGAAAAGGAAAAGAAGTTGCAAATGTAGTAGCCGCTGTGGACAACAACAGCCTTAGATGCAATCGAAAGTTCACAAATTTATCAAAATTCTATTCCTTCATCTTACAAATTTTTTTGAAGGATAAGATCATTAACTTTCCAAGTCCTTAACCAATTAGGGAACCTTACCCTAGCTGGTATGAAGCAAATACCTATTGTCAATATAATCGAGTTAATGGACATGATACCAAATGTTGCATGCGCCTGCATCATGAGATACAAGATCACATTGAAGATGGTACTATTCATCTCGATTGAAGCAAACAAAATATGAACAAATCGGTGGGGAAAGCTAATAGTGAATTGCAGATATACACATAACCGTTTCCATCACATTCTACTAACATGATTATTGATCCCACCTATTTTTTTTCTTAGCCTAAAGCATATGTTAACATGGTTACTGTTACTCCTCCTCGTCTTGTGACTGGTTCATCAGATATAATGTTCACTTCACAAGATGTACTAGAATACAACAAACGTTCATTGCTTTACATTCCCGCTTGCCTCAATGGAAACATTGTGATAGGAGTCTTTTTCGACCCCACAAGTAGAGTGAATGTCATAATGGAGGACACTCTATTCTTGAACTCCTTGCAAAGGGAGGAATATGAAAAAAAAAAGTCCATCATCCGTATGCATGATGGATTTTCTCTTAAACCATATGGATCTTGATAACTCTATCCATCTTAGTTGGACCTAGGAGTGTATGCACAATTTTTGATGTCATTCCTGAATTAGACCTATTCGGGGTGAAGCTAGGTTTACCTTGGCTAGCTTCCATGAATGGGATTGCCTACATAATTCATAAATGTCTAAAGTTTTCCCATGAAGGTGTCATGCACATGGTGCATGACACTAGATACTAGCCTATGGCATCCCATGGTGGTTATGCATTGGATCACTTTTGGCCCACCTTGGTCGTTTTGCGTCCTCCAAGAATAGACCTACTTTATAAGAACTACGTAAAGTATAAGACTAGGGTTAAGGGACAGCTAAAACTGACCCTTCCTATAGTAGAGCAGCTAGTCATCTCCTCTTCCTGAAAGTGAAAGGAGAAGCTTTCTCCTTATCAGGTTGCCTCGTCTACTCCCCCCTCTTGAGAGGATTATTGGATGAGTAATCCTAGTCTTTACCCATTGAGTTCAATGGTACCTACTTGGCATAGACCCAAGATCAGGATATTAGATCTCCCTACCAAGCCTCTTGGGGCTTGGTACTATCTATATGGTGGAACAAAAGCCTCTCAAAGAGAATTTTCCCCGTGGCCTCCTACTGTTCCTACTTCTAAAGCAGTGAATGGGAAGAGGCCCGATGTCAAGGCATTGGAGCCGACTCCCATTACTATTTTTGAACCTCTCCCTCCTGCTCCCGTCTAGGAGTCAGTCCCTCCACTAGAAATAGCTATGGAGGACACTACCATCGATAAACAAGAGTCTTTCGCTCCTTCGCAACCTTCGGTCTCTAGTTCAAAGAGTTGCAGAAACCGCCTTACATGCGAATGCAAGTGCCGACGAAAGGCTCTCTTAGCTGAGAAGGCTACCTCATAGAGGAAGGAAGATGAGATGACTACTCCTATATCAAGACCTCTTATCGCATCCTCCTCTCTCCTCCCCTCTATTTCTGTTCAAATTAGTTCTATATAGCTTTTTGCTTCTGCTATGAGTGCAAATGTGCCTAACTCTAGAAAGGTGCAAGTGTTCATCGCTCCTTTGATGGAGCCACCTTTGTTGACATCTGTTCTGGATGTCCCACCTTTCTCAAAGCCCATAGATATGATTAACACTACAGTTGTATCTATTGCAGTTCTTTCCTCCTCCTCTCCCTCTACCCTTCTTGCCTCGTCTATGGAGAGTTCGCCTTATTCGACGAAGAAGAAGGTATAGAGTGGTCCTCCTAGAAATGGAGGATGTAAGAGGATCCCACCTTCTTTGAAAGGTGGTCCCATGCTGACGTTTTCTGTCCTAATAGTAGAACTAGTCCTAGCCTCTCCCAAGTTTGTCACTGCTCCCGAATTGCTTAGTGGGTTTAGCAGTGAACCTTGGGTGCAATCTTCTTCATCGAGGTGAAACATGGCACTCCTATTAAATGCATGTTTAAATTGGTGGATGAAGTTCTAAAATTGTCAGTGATCTTTGTGAATTCATTGATCTTAGACCCACAAGATTTGAGCGACGAAAACCTTATAGGTACTTCTTCCTTAGCCCTTGTTGCGGGGGGGTCAGAAGCTCCTCCCCTTAACATTCGACCACTAGAGGCTCATCCTCCTTCCCCCTACAATGATCTAGAGTGGGAATTTGATGACCTCTTGGTTGATTAGTGTTAGGGGAAGACCTCTTCTTTATCTTTAGAATTGATGTGTGTGTGTGTTCTGATGTGTTTCCCCCATGATCGTGCTATATGTGTCTTGATGACCCTGTTCACCCCTGTTGGTGCTTGAATACAGGCATGGTATTTGTGTTGTAAACCTTGTATTTGTATCATCATTCTTCCATGTTTTTGATTGACTTTCGGCAAATTGGGGATGATGAAAAAGCGTTGGGAGCATTTAGACTTCCTTCCATGTTGACCCAATTTTTTATTGTTTACCTTATCTTCTCGTGCATTCTTCACATGGCCTGATATAGTAGGGGGTTGATGACAATTCATTTATATACTATTATTATACTTATACATATTTATAAGCAACTCTAACCCTAAAATATAAGGCTACCCTTATGCCCTTTGTTCACGTTCTCTTTCTTTTTTTCCTTTCCTTTATCGTTCTCTCTTCTTTGCTTGAGTTGTCCCTTTCATGTGTGAAAATGCCACCTTTACACCGCTTTGATCTTTAGAAAATGCATTCGTTGCCAATGAATCTTTTCTCAAGGATCTCCACACACTTCTTTGATAAGAATTGCATTCTCAACTTGAAACCCTAACGATACATGTTTCCTTCATCACGGGTTCATAAGGAAAGGACTTGGGAACCTTCCTCCGCAGTGGGAATAAATTTGATCTTCCCCTCGTGTGGGGGCATATTCTTCCTTTAGAATTCTTTGATGAAGTGAACATATTTCAAAAGGATTCCTTAATGATGAATCAATTTGAGAAAGAGGGCACCAAATTTCGAACCACGTGTTCCTTGAGTGGACTATCACTTTTCATGCCGGGTTCCCGAGAGATTCCTTTGAAATTTTTTTTATCTCAAGAAAGTTCTATGGCATCTAGCTCGAGGGTAGCCCAACTAGACCTATTTCATATCTTTACGTCTAGCTCGGGGGTAGTGTAATACCCCTTTGTTTTGTCCTTTTGATTGAATAGTGTTGTACTCTTTTATGTTGTACTTCCTGTTAGTACCTTGACTATGGTACTCGACTTCTATTTGTTTGCTATCTATAAAGCGACACTAATATTATCTTTTGATGTGATGGTATTTTAATATGATGTTATCTTTATGGCATGTTTTGAATTAACATAAATTGATATTCGAATTAATGATGTTTATGCTTTGGATTTTATTAATATGTTAGATTTGTCAGTTAGTTACATTGTATTGGTGAAGGGGACGATATCGCATCACTCACTTGCGAATGCTCTACGATTCCGTGATTTCCTCTTCACAGTATGTTTTAATTATGACATGTTTATGTATGTGGATACACTCTTTGTCCACAGGTTGACAGGTACAGGACATCGACTCCACCTGGTTTCACAGGTTTGAGTGTGTCCAATGCCCAATGGTATTCGATTTAGAGATAGTAGCTAGGTTTTACGTGCCAAGTCATCACCTTGGTCATAGTGTTTCGTCGGTCTTACTGTGGTCCAACTATTTTACATTGTTCATTTTGTCTTGTTTCAGTTTATATTGGAAGTTAGAAAAATGTTAAATTATATGCTTTTGTAGTTATGTTGGTTAGTAAATTGATCTGGTTATATGTTTGAAATGTGATTTAATTTAATTAATAAATAATTTAATCTAGTAGTAGATTTATTTTATTAATTAATTAAATTAAGTGGGTTGAAATGAATTAAATTATTCATTTTGGAAATTTATGGATATTTGGTCTGGAATTGAAAATAAAATAAAATGTTTAAAAGTCAATTTAGAAAATTTGAGTTCAAAATTGAATTAAAGAAGATATTTTCTATTTTGTTTTCAGAAATTTATGAGGGTGGGTGCATGATATTTTTGAAGAACTTCATTATTATTGAATTTTTCTTCACAATTTTGGATCATGAAATTTTGGAAAAGATTGAAATAGAAAGAGGAAGAAAATTTTCAATTTTGTGGGTTTTGGATTAAAGCTTAAGGAATCTATGGAGCTAAAGTGGGAATCAAGGCACCATCAAGATCTTCTCAAACTCTTGTATACCAAGTTCATATTATTTAATTGTTTATTGAATTTGAAAAGGTTCATGTTTTTTGGAATTGTTGTTTGTAAAACTCATTCTTTGAAAACTCAAATGAATTATGTTGAAAAAAATAGAAAATCCATGTTGAAATCTGAGTTTGTTTTGCAAAAATCCCTTCTTTGGAAATATATTTCTTCAAGAAAATCAATGGTGTTTTTGACTGAAAATGGTATTTTTAAATGTTATTTCCCCAATTAGTTATGTAAATTCCTTGTGAATATATATATATATATATATATATATATTTCATTTGATTGGGATTAGGAAACTAAAAAAAAAACCTTGTTTTTATTTTAAAATCGGATTGAAAATTCGCCGGTCCAGATTTTGAGTTGTCTTCTTTTAAAAAAAAAATTAATGAATTTTTTTTGGGGACGGCTGGGGGCTCACCCCCACCGCATCCCCCATGGGAAGCATTTTTGGGAACACACACACACCACCGCCACCATACCCACTCCCACCGCGGCGCTAGTGCAACCACCACCACTGTGGTGGAGGACTGTGCTTACATAGCCGTGCCACCACTAGTGGTGGTTGGTTGTGCTGGGCATAGTCGCACCGCCCTAGTGGGAGTTGGTCGTGTAAGCCACCGGCTGCTAGTAGTAACGGCCGCCCACTGCAAAAAGGAACCCGCGAACAACCCTAAAACGACGTGCGGCTCAAGGGCGAAGCGTGCCCTAATTTAAGTAGACTTTTTTCCTTTTTAAAATTAGAATATGTTTTAATATTTTAATGTTATATTTTTATAATATTAAATATTAATATATATTAAATGATAAAATATATATTAATGTTTAATATTTTACTATATAATATTAAATATTATTTTATATAAGTTTTAAATGATTAAGTATGTATAGATTTAAAATATACATATATTAAAGTATTGAGTAAATAATTTGATTTAATATCATGATTTAAATATAATGGAGTAAATTTAAATGTTGTGCTTTTAGTCGAATTGATGAATTTTTTGTAGAATATTGTATTGGAAAAGATAAATATTAGATTTGAAGGTATTTTGTTTTTAGAAAGAGACTAGTTGACTTTAAAATATTTCAATTTGCAAATGAGATATAATGACATTAAAACGTCATGCTTTGAATTGATGAAGGAAATGTTTCAAATAATATTTTAAATTAGATTTCTTTTATCATTTTAGTTGTACATTAAGTTATGATATGTATATATATATATATATATATATATATATATTTCGAATATATATACATATGTATTCAAATATTGATTTAATTAAAGATAGGTTTTAAAGGTAAATAAGAAATCTATATTATTGTGGTTTTAGGTGAATTGTGGACTTTATTTTAAAGTAGTATATTTTGGCTAAAGCAATATAATTGTTTTAAATGATATGGATATTAAGATAAGTTAATTGTTCTAGATATGATTTTTTCGTAAATAGGAAACATTTAGTTTATAAAAAAAAAATGTTATTTTATGAATGGTTGAATTAAACGTCTATTTTTATAATTGATGAGAACGATTAGAGAATGAAATATTCGGTTTAAATATAATCTTTGTCCAAGATTCGTTATACAATTTAGTTTTACTAAGGCAATATAGTACTGAATATTAATTAAGAAGTGGATTTAGGAAATCTGAAGTAGGTTTAAATCTGATTAAATTGCTTGTTTAAATGTAATTCCTTCTAGTATCAATTGGGGAGAGAATAAGTTTGAAAAGGTTGTTAAGCCTTAATGATAGCGTTTCAAATATGTGGGTTGTCATTCTGTGATGTTGGTCCTTTGTTAATTCCTTGGGTAGTGCATGGTGTCTAGTCAGTGTTTAACCCAGTTTCCTCAAACAAGGATATTTTGTGCCTCATGTGGAAGGAGTGGGTTAGGTGATTTGTAACTCCTTGTAAGGAGTGGCTTGGGTATGTTTGTACCTCTAGTGTTGGAGTGAGTTTCTTTTCAGGTTTCCTCCTAGAGTTGGAGTGGTTGTAATATTTGTTGTGTGTGCACTTGGGTTCCATTGGTAATTGGTTCGATTGTGTGTTGTCAAGTAGAAGAGTGGCTTCTGTTAGGCGTTAGAGCCCAAAGAGGTTAACTAGAAACCTTTGGAGGTGGTTAATCAAGTGATAACTAAAACAATAATTAGAAGATTAGGACTAATTTCTCACTAATCAAGATAATTTTGCCTCACTCATAGACACAAGGGCTTGTTTAGACTTGGGATGAGTGGGAAGGCCTAGAATGGTAAGGTCATCTATCTTGTCTATACGAGAAGTATTTGATTCCGTATGAGTGAGTATGGGGGTTGGGATTCAGTTGAGGCCACCAGGATAACCCTTAGTGGGGGTCGAAGCCTATGAAGATTCCCAGATTTTATCCCATGACGAGTTGTGTGATGACACTCTATCTAGGACAACACTTGGTACTTGTTCATTATGTGTATGGTTCTCTTAACATACTTAATCTGTTTTATATCTGGAAGCAATGTGATCATGTTAGAGTTGTACTTGTGTTGTACATGTGTTTGGTTGTGTCAGTTTGGTTCAGTTTTGTGTTAGCCAATGTCTAGAGGTAGATGGTCTTGGCTAGGATTCCTTGTTACTATCTCCTAGTATGGGGGGTGGGCCTTTGGGTTCCACTTGGTTGGGTGGTGTGCACCTAATTTTGTTGGGTTCTTTCTTCATGTTTGTATGGATGATACTTCCAGTTGGAGAGCTCGTGGGATTCAATTCCAGTTCTTTCTTTTTATCATTTTAGTTTCTCTTGTGATTTATTACCCCTCATTTGTTATCGAGGTGGAAGTTGTAATTGTAACCTTATTTATTTGACTTGCCTCATTCGGGGAATGAGAGAAGTAATCTTATTGTTTAATTGTGAATAATGAAATTGAAAGTTAGCTCTTATGCTTTGATGTATTTAACTTATTTGGAATGTATGTGTTTAATTTCATAAGTAAATAAATGATATGGTTTAGATTCATGTTTTTCGTTGAGGTTCTATATAACCTCTGTCTCGTAACCTTAGAGGTTGTTGGAAATGGGTAGTGAACTTGCATGTTAATTGTACTTAAACAAAAACAAAATTAGTCTATATAAGTAGTTAATTGCAACTTCCTCTAGGGTTGCGTGGCGGGGTGTTACACATGGTATCAGAACCTAGGTTTAAACACTAGGTACTTTGGGATTATGATGGACCCATTAATATTTTAGTTGTAGGCTTTTAAGTTGTGTACCTTGCCTAATACCTTGTCGTGTATGTGCAGGATTATGCCTCCCAAACATGAAAGAGGTAGAGGGTGTGGTCATGGCCGTATAGGTGATCATGGTGGGAGTCAACGTGACTCTCCTCCTCATGTATTAGTTGTTCCAGATTAGGAAGAACATTAGGCATCTCTGTATGCACCAAGGGTTGGTGATCATTAGCAAGATCCAACAGGGATTAAGGCTGCACATAAAGCACTTGAGGAGGCATTGGCACTCCTTGGTCCGCGATAGGTAGATGCACAGGGTAATCCTGGTGTGAGAGTAGTTCCGATGTAGGCAGAGATAGTAGACTCAATGCATATGATGGATTTTCTCAAGGTACGTCCACCTTTATTTGATGGAGCAGGAAGTCGCTTAGAGGCTAAGACTTGGCTCATTGACCTCAACCAATGCTTTGCTATGCACCCATATGTAGTAATACCAAAGCATGGTACGCTATTGTGCATCTGCGGGGACTCGCATCTACATGGTGGAGACTAGAGGAGCAGAAGCTCCACACTGATATTCACTTAGTATCTTAGGAGACCTTCCTAGAGCTATTTAGAGGCCATTTCTTGTTCGACCACTGGCATCACCACCGAGGCGATGAGTATCACACCTTGAGCCAGATGGCATTGTCAGTAGCAAACTTGGCCATGACACTAGGAGACCACACTAATGTATAGTATGGCAGCAGTTCAATGACAAGATCTAGTGCTAGAGGAGGGTAGCCTCAGGGAGGTGTACCTCCTAGGTCTCAGCAAGGCCATCTCAGGGTGGTCAGCAGTAGCAGCAGGTATCGCAAGGGAAATGTAGAGGTTTCTAGCCAAGGCAGGGGGACATAAATTGGAGGCGTACGAAACGCTTCAGTTTTGATCAGCGAGTCAAGAGTTCTTAGCATGTGGCTGACTGGGGTAGTGTGCAACAGTCTACTACACCTTTAGGAGGCAGAGGGGTTGGTGGTAGCATGGGGTGTTACTCTTGTGGCCAATAGGGCCACCTTGCTAGGCATTGTCCATGGCAAAACACTTCTGGAGTTGGTCGCTCAATGCAGGATACTCACCCTCAGGGGTCGAGGTTTTGATTTGTATGCAGTTTGTATGAAGGAGTTATATCCCTACTATTTGCAGGCTTCCAGGAGTAAGCCTAACCCTAGGGGGGGAGGATGTAATACCCCTCCATTTTTTCCATTTGATTGAATAGTGTTCTGCTCTTTTATGTTGTAATTTTTGTTAGTACCTTGACTATGGTACTCGACTTCTATTTGTTCAATATCTATAAAGTGATGCTAATATTATCTTTTGATGTGATGGTATTTTAATATGATGTTATCTTTATGGCATGTTTTGAATTAACATAAATGGATATTCGAATTAATGATGTTTATGCTTTGGATTATATTAATATGTTAGATTTGTCAGTTAGTTACATTATCTTGGTGAAGGGGACGATATCGCATCACTCTCTTGTGAGCGCCCTACAATTCTGTGATTTGCTCTTCACGGTGTGTTTTAATTATGACATTTTTATGTATGTGGATATACTCTTTGTTCGTAGGTTGATAGGTACAGGACATTGACTCCACCTAGTTTCACAGGTTTGAGCGTGTCCATTGCCCAACGGTATTCGATTGGGAGGTAGTAGCTAGGTTTTTCGTGCCAAGTTATCACCCTATTCATAGTGTGTCATCGGTCTTACTATGGTCTAGTTGTTTTCTATTGTTCATTTTGCCTTGTTTCAGTTTATATTGGAAGTTAGAAAAATGTTAAATTATATGCTTTTGTAGTTATGTTGGTGAGTAAATTGATCTGGTTATATGTTTGAAATGTGATTTAATTTATTAATTAATTTAATTTAATTAATAAATAATTTAATCTTGTAGTAGATTTATTTTATTAATTAATTAAATTAAGTGGGTTGAAGTGAATTAAATTATTCATTTTGGAAATTTATGGATATTTGGTTTGGAATTGAAAATAAAAGAAAATGTTTAAAAGTCAATTTAGAAAATTTGAATTCAAAATTGAATTAAGGAAGATATTTGCTATTCTGCTTTCAGAAATTTATGAGGGTGGGTGCATGATATTTTTGAAGAATTTCTTTATTATTGAATTTTTCTTCACAATTTTGGATCATGAAATTTTGGAAAAGATTGAAATAGAAAGAGGAAGAAAATTTTCAATTTTGTGGGTTTTGGATTAAAGCTTAAGGAATCTGTGGAGCTAAAGTGGGAATCAAGGCACCATCAGGATCTTCTCAAAATCTTGCATACCAGGTTCATATTATTTAATTGTTTATTGAATTTGAAAAGGTTCATGTTTTTTGGAATTGTTGTTTGCAAAACTCATTGTTTGGAAACTCAAATGAATCATGTTGAAAAAAATAGAAAACTCATGTTGAAATCTGAGTTTGTTTCCCAAAAATCCCTTCTTTGGAAATATATATTTCTTCAAGAAAATCAATGGTGTTTTTGACTGAAAATGGTCTTTTTAAATGTTATTTCCCCAATTAGTTATGTAAATTCCTTGTGAATATATAAATATATATATACATATGTATATATATATATATATATATATATATATATATATCTTATATATTTCATATGATTGGGAATGGGAAATTAAAAAAAAACCCTGTTTTTATTTTAAAATCGGATTGAAAATCCGTAGGTCTGAATTTTGAGTTGTCTTGTTTTTCTTTTAAAATTAATCAAAAAAATTTGGGGAGGGCTGGGGGCTCACCCCCACCGCACCCCCCATGGGAAGCATTGTGGGTGGGGAGCCATGCCCAGCATGCTCCCCACACACACACCCTGCCGCCACCATCCCCACTCTCATCGCGGCACTAGCGTAGCCGCCACCACTGTGGTGGACGATTGTGCTTAGCACAGCCACGCCACTGCTAGTGGTGGTCGGCTGTGCTGGGCACAGCCATGCCACCCTAGTAGGAGTTGGCTGTGTAAACCATCGGCCGCCAGTAGTAACCACCGCCCACTACAAAAAGGAACCCGTGGCCAAAAAACCGCGGCCATAAAATTCGCGCGGCCAACACTAAAACAACGTGCGGCCCGAGGGCAAAGCATGCCCTTATTTAAGTAGACTTTTTTCTTTTTAAAAAATAGAATATGTTTTAATATTTTAATATTATATTTTTATAATATTAAATATTAATATATATTAAATAATAAAATATATATTAATGTTTAATATTTTATTATATAATATTAAATATTATTTTATATAAGCTTTAAATGATTAAATATGTATAGATTTAAAATATACATATATTAAAGTATTGAGTAAATAATTTAATTTAATATCATGATTTAAAGATAATGGAGTAAATTTGAATGTGCTTTTAGTCGAATTGATGAAATTTTTGTAGAATAATGTATTTGAAAAGATAAATATTAGATTTGAAGGTATTATGTTTCTATAATGAGACTAGTTGACTTTAAAATATTTTAATTTGCAAATGAGATATAATGACTTTAAAATGTCATGCTTTGAATTGATGAAGGAAATGTTTGAAATAATATTTTAAATTAGATTTCTTTTATAATATTAGATTATCAATATATATTTATTGATGATAAAATATACCATTTTAGTTGTACATTAAGTAATGATATATATATATATATATATATATATATATTGAATATATATACATATGTATTCAAATACTAATTTAGTTAAGGATAGGTTTTAAAGGTAAATAAGAAATCTATATTATTGCATTTTTAGGTGAATTACGGACTTTATTTTAAAGCAGTATATTTTGCGTAAAGCAATATAATTGTTTTAAATGATATGGATATCAAGATAAGTTAATTATTCAAGAAATGATTTTGTCATAAATAGGAAACATTTAATTTATAAAAAAAAATGTTATTTTCTAAATGGTTGAATTAAATGTCTATTTTTATAATTGATGAGAATGATTAGAGAATGAAATATTTGGTTTGAATATCATCTTTGTCCAAAAGAGTTGTTATACAATTCAGTTTTACTAAGGCAATATAGTATGAAATATTAATTAAGAAGTGGATTTAGGAAATCCAAAGTAGGTTTAAATATGATTAAATTGCTTTGTTAAATGTAATTCTTTCTATTATCAACTAGGGAGAGAATAAGTTTGAAAAGGTTGTTAAGCCTTTATGATAGGGTTTTAAATATGTGGGTTGTCGTTCTATGATGTCAACCCTTTGTTAATTCCTTGGGTAGTGCATGGTGTCTAGTTAGTGTTTAACCTGGTTTCCTGGAATGGGGATGTTTTGTGCCTCCTGTGGAAGGAGTGGGTTAGGTGATTTGTGACTCCTTGTAAGGAGTGGCTTGGGTATGTTTGTACCTCCAGTGTTGGAGTGAGTTTCTTTTCAGGTTTCCTCCTAGAGTTGGAGTGGTTGTAATATCTGTTGTGTGTGCACTTGGGTTCCCTTGGTAATTGGTTCGATTGTGTGTTGTCAAGTAGAAGAGTGGCTTCCGTTAGGTGTTATAGCCCAAAGAGGTAAACTAGAAACCTTCGGAGGTGGTTAATCAAGTGATAACTAAAACAATACTTAGAAGATTAGGACTAACTTCTCACTAATCAAGATAATTTTGCCTCACTCATAGACACAAGGGCTCGTTTAGACTTGGGATGAGTGGGAAGGCCTGGAATGGCAAGGTCATCTATCTTGTCTGTATGAAAGGTATTTGATTCTGGATGAGTGAGTAAGGGGGCCGGTATTTGGTTGAGGCCACCAGGATAACCCTTAGTGGGGGTCGGAGCCTATGAAGATTCCCAAAGGTATTCCCAAGACAAGCTATGTGATGACACTTTGTCTAGGACAATAGTTGGTACTTGTTCATTATGTGTATGGTTCTCTTAACATACTTAATCTATTTTATATCTGGAAGCAATGTGATCATGTTAGAGTTGTACTTGTGTTGTACATGTGTTTGGTTGTGTCAGTTTTGTGTTAGCCAGTGTCTAGAGGTAGATGGTCTTAGCTAGGATTCCTTGTTACTATCTCCTAGCACGGGGGGTGGGCCTTTGGGTTCCACTTGGTTGGGTGGCGTGCACCTAATTTTGTTGGATTCTTTCTTCATTTTTGTATGGATGAGACTTCTAGTTGGAGAGCTCGTGGGATTCAGTTCCAGTTCTTTCTTTTTATCATTTCAATTTCTCTTGTGATTTATTACCCCTCATTTGTTATTGAGGTAGAAGTTGTAATTGTAACCTTATTTATTTGACTTGCCTCATTCGGGGAATGAGAGAAGTAATCTTATTGTTTAATTGTGAATAATGAAATTGAAAGTTAGCTCTTATGCTTTGATGTATTTAACTTATTTGGAATGTATGTGTTTAATTTCATAAGTAAATAAATGATATGGTTTAGATTCATGTTTTTGGTTGAGGTTCTATATAACCTCTGTCTCGTAAGCTTAGAGGTTGTTGGCAATGGGTAGTGAACTTGCATGTTAATTGTATTTAAACAAAAAAAAAATTAGTCCGTTTAAGTAGTTAATTGCAATTTCCTCTAGGGTTGTGTGGTGGGGCATTACACATAGCCTGGCTAGACTTACTTCACATCTTTGCATCTAGCTTTGGTGCAGCCTGACTAGACTTAATTCACATGTTTGCATCTAGCTTGGGGAAAACCTGACTTGACTTTTTTCACATCCTTGTGCCTAGCTCGGGGGCAGTTCGACTAGACCTTTTTCACATCCTTGTGTCTAGCTTGGGGGTACCTTGACTAGACCTATTTCACATCTTTGCGTCTAGCTTGGGGATGTTGGAAAATGTGCCTCAACTTGTTGGCTTAAACCTCTATTAAAGACTTGGCAGATTTTCCCTTTGTGTTCATGCTTTTACCTCTATACCACTAGGTGTTTGTGAGAGAGATGTGGTAGAGAGGTATATCGGCATACCATGGGAGACTTCATATTGTCTGGTGGTAGTGTAGTGTACCACCATACAACGGGGGTCTCTTGGTTGTCTAGGAGTAGCACGAGGTACCACCATACCTCGTGGGTCCTTTGGCTTCCTAGCGGTAGTGTGATGTACCGCCACCCCATGGGATCCTTTCAGTTGCATGGCGGTAATGTGGGATACTGCCATACCTCAGGGGTCTTCTAGATGGCTCGTAGTAGCGTGGTAGAAAGACCACAAGGAACAACCAATAGTTTGGTGTGATAGTCAAAAGCGATGGACGAGTGATGTGTCGACACATGGCACGATTTCATTTATTGATTTTACATCATTGTAAATCAACAATCATTGGCTGAAAGCTTTATTTTCTGTTAGCGATATATTTGCATTAAATGCATATTCTGACTCGGGGGTTGAAAAAGTGAAAATATAGTAATATTCTTTGTAACCAAAATTTAATGTTGGGTGGTCCGATGTGTGCTATAGGGTGGTGTGCATAACCTGAGATGAAGGAAGCTTGTTGGTGAATTAATTAAAATACCCTAATGGTTGTTGGAGAGAGTGAATTTATTGTATGATTTACAAGCATTGTAATAGTGAGTGTATGTAATAAACTATAGTCTATGATTGGAGGTTGACCAAGGGGATGTTGTTGTGAGCTAACATCTGAGAGTGAATTCTGTAACTCTATATGTAATTGATTTATTGTAATACAAAGTGACTTTACTTGGTGTGGTGGGTTTTTCTCCCGTAAGGGTTTTCCCACGTATATATAGTGTTATCTTTGTGTGTGTGATTTATTTTTGTCTCTCCTGTTGTTCTATGAATGTGCATCTCAAATGTATGAAAATTGTTGAATGAGGCTTGTTTTTGCACTTCTCTTTTGAGGTTTTGGAATTAGGAAGGCGTGTTCTGCACTGTTTCTTTCCTTAAAAGTGGTATTAGAGCCTAGCTAGTTGTGTTATCATTGTGAGTAGGGCTGGTTTTTTGTGCTAATCCAATTTTTAGTGGGAGTCTTGCAAAGGAAGAATCGATTACTCAGTTTACTATTTGAGATGGCAAGTACATTAGGTAGAGTAGAAATTGAAAAATTCAATGGTGGTAATTTTGAGTTGTGGAAACTTAAAATGGAAGACTTGTTGGTGGATAGAGACCTCTGGATTATTGTGTTTGGAACTATTCCACAAAGTATGAAACCAGAAGATTGGGACCTCGTAGATAGAAAAGATAGAGGGTTGATAAGACTTTGTCTGGCTGATTTTGTACTCCTAAACGTCCATGAGGAGAAGGCTACAACTTCATTATGGAAGAAACTTGGTGACATTTATCAAGGAAAGTCTTTGGTGAATAAGTTATTCTTGAGGAATATTTTTTACTCCTTGAAGATGGAAGAAGGTGCATCTATTGCAAACCATCTGAATTCATTTAATATGATTGTTGCACAGTTGGCATATGTGGGTGTGAAGATAGAGGAGGAGGATTGATGCATGCTTCTGTTATGTTCCTTACCTGACACTTGAGACCATTTGGTAATGCCTATTGGAAGTACAACAACTACTTTCAAGATGGAAGACGTGGTTGCCTCACTATTGTCAAAAGAAATGCGGAGGAAGTCTTATGAGATGGATAAAGAGGCTCTTGTTGTTCGATGTAGATTGAAGGAGAGAGGCAAGAAGAAGGACAAGAATTCTAAATCCAAATATGAAGGGAGATCAAAGTCTCCTAGTAAAAAGTCCAAGGTGAAATGTTGGAACTGTGGGCAGTTTGGTCATATCTGAAAGGATTGTAAGGAGGAGAAAAAGAAGAAGAAGAATAACTCTTTAGATAATGACTTCTTAGAGTGATGCAAATGCCTTCATTGCAGCCTTGGTGACTCGTGCATCAGATGATGTCTGGCTGATTGACTCAGGCACATCTTTTCACATGACATCTCAAAGAGATTGGCTCACTAAGTATGAAAAGTATGATGGTGGAAAGGTGTACCTAGCAAGTGATTCAACCCTAGAGATTGTTGGTCGTGGAAGAGTCAAAATCTAATTCCCTGATGGAAGAATAAAAGGGATTGGTGATGTACTACACATAACAGGTTTGGCTCATAACTGCTTTCGGTCAGTAAGTTGAATGATGCTAGTGTGCAAGTTTCTTTCTCGAGTGGAGGCTATAAGATGAATAGAGGCACAATGTTCTTGGCTAAGGGTGTACGCACAAGCACTTTGTACAAGTTGGATGCATGTCTTGTTCAATGTGACAACATCTCTCTAAATTCAAGCAAAGTTGCTTGTGTAGAGAAGGAGAATGAAGCTCCTCTGGGTGGAAATTCCTTGGAGGTAAACACCCAATAGAGAAGACCATGTTGTGGCATCATAGACTCAATCACATATGTGAGAAAGGTTTAAAAACCTTGAAAAATAAAAATATTGTTGAAGGGCTTGTTGATTGCAACCTTGAGTTTGATTTTGTGAACATTGCATTTATGGAAAGAAACATCGTGTTTCATTTTATCCGAGTCCTCATAAATCTTTTGGTGTACTGGATTATGTTCATTCTGATGTATTTGGTCCAGTGAATGTTCCTTCCTTATCGAATTATAGATATTATGTTTCTTTTATTGATGATTACTCGAGAAGGGTGTTTGTATACTTTCTTAAGAGTAAATCAGAAGTGTTCAATCTGTTTAAAGAGTTTGAAAACTTGGTAGAGAATTGAAATAGAAGGAAAATCAAATGCTTGAGGATGGATAATGGCAGTGAGTTTTGTTCTGTAGATTTCGAAAGGTACTGCAAAGACCATGGGATTAAAAGGCATAAAACTACACCTTATACTCCACAACAGAATGGAGTTTCTAAAAGGTTAAAAAAGATGGTAATGGAAAGAGCGAGAAGTATGTTGAGCGGTGTTGGTCTAGAGTAGAATTTCCAGGCTAAGATTGTGGCTACAACATGTTACTTGGTAAATCATTCACCTTGTTCGACTCTTTTTGACAAAACACCTTTGGAAGCATGGTCTGGTAAGAAGCCCTCTCTGAGACATATTCGTGTCTTTGGCTGTGAGGCATATGCATATTTGTCGAATGAGAAAATATCAAAGTTGGAGAACAAGGCTGTTAAATGTATCTTCATTGGCTATGGTGTTGGTGTGAAAGGATGCAAGCTTTGGAATCCTATTACTGAGAAGGTTTTGTATAGTAGAAGTGTAATCTTTCATGAGTTGAAGCCTTCAGTAGCTGATCCACAGTTAGAGATAGATTAAAGGGAAAAAAATAATGATGATGTTGAAATTCCTCAAACTCCGAAAAAAGAGGAACTACATAGTGTACCTAAAACTGAGGAGAGTTCAAGCAACTCTGAGAGTTATGAAGAAGAATAACCACAACCTCATCCTCAACTTGTGAGGAGGTCTACACGTGAAAAGTGTCAACCTGATAGGTATGGATTTTCTATGTTGGATTTGAACTATGTCTATGCTTTGATTACTAGCACTAACAAACCTAGGATTGTGAAAGAGGTGATTAATATGTCTAATTCAAATTCCTGGTTGGAAGCCATGAATGAAGAAATGGAATCATTGAAGAAGAATGAAACCCAGGATTTGGTACCTTTGCCTAAAGGGCGAAATCCTATTGGATGTAAATGGGTATTTAAGAAGAAGACTGGTTTGGATGGCAGTGTTGAAAAGTATAAAGCTCGTTTGGTCATGAAAGGGTATTCCTAGGTGGAGGGAATTGATTATGGAGAAACATTTTCTCATATAGCTAAGCTAACATCTATCAAATTTCTTTTGTCACTTGCATCCATGTATGAATTAGAGATCGAGCAGATGGATGTGAAGACAATGTTTCTCCATGGAGAGTTGGAAGAATAAATTTATATGTCCCAGCCTGAGCACTTCATTGAAAAAGGTAAAGAAAGCCTGGTTTGCAAGTTAAAGAAATCTCTATATGGTTTGAAACAATTGCCCAAAATGTGATACCAAAAGTTTGAAACCTTTGTGTTATCATTGGGATTTGTGAGATCAAATCTGATCATTGAGTGTACTACAAAATTGAAAATGATTGGGTTCTTATCATTACCCTGTACATGGATGATATGCTATTCATATGAAATAGTAAGACTATGATTTTTGATCTTAACTCTTAATTTTCTGCAAAGTTCAAAATGAAAGATTTGGGTACATCAAGGTATATTCTGGGGATGGAAATAAAAAGGGATAGAGGAAATGGAAAAGTTTGGCTCAGCCAGAGTAAGTATATCAATACTATCTTGGAGAGATTTGGAATGAATAATTGCAAGAAACTAGTTGTTCCAATGTTGCAAGGAACAAAGATATATGTTGAAGACTATCCAAAGTCTTTTGCTGATATAAAGGACATGAATAGAGTACCGTATGCAAGTGTTGGTAGTTTAATGTATGCAATGGTCTATACTAGGCTAGACATTGCCCAAGTAGTGGGAGTTCTTAGTCGGTTTATGGCTAGCCCAGGAAGGCCGCATTGGGATATTGTGAAGAGGGTTCTCAGATATTTGAAAGGTACCTCCGAGTTTTCTTTGTGTTATCATGGCAACTCGGCAAGATCACAAAGATCTCTTAGCATTCATGGGTATGTGGATTCTGATTGGGTAGGGGACATTGACAGTAGAAGATCCACCAATGGATACATCTTCATGTTATTTGGTGGAGTAGTGAGTTAGATGAGCAAGTGGCAGGCTATAGTCGCTTTATCTATTATTGAGGAAAATTATATGGAAGCAACACATGCCTGCAAAGAAGTCATTTGGCTTAGGCGTTTATGTTCAGATATTGGGTTTAATGCAACGAAGATTATGATTTGCTGTGACAGGTAGAGTGCTATTTATTTGGCAAAAAACCCCACATTCAATGCTAGGATGAAGCACATTGATATACAATATCATTTTGTTCATGATGTGGTGGATGATGCAAAGGTTAATATGGAAAAGGTGGATACTCTGAATAATGTTGTTGATGCATTGACAAAGCCCGTGAGCATAGACAAGTACAAGTGGTGTGCTAGTTCGATGGGCCTTGGGGCCTATGATGTTCATTTAGTTTGAGTTTGGAGGAAGCCAGTAAGTCTTTGTCAAGTGGGAGCTTGTTGGAAAATTTGCCTCAACTTGATGGCTTGAACCTTTGTTAAAGACTTGGCAGATTTCCCCTTTGTGTTCATGCTTTTACCTCTATATCGCTAGGTGTTTGTGAGAGAGATGCGGTAGAGAGGTATACTGCCATACCGTAGGAGACTTCATACTTTCTAGCGGTAGTGCGGTGTACTACCATACCACAAGGGCCTCTTGGTTGTCTATTAGTAGTGTGAGGCACCACCATACGTTGTGGGTCCTTTAGTGTCTAGCGATAGTGCAGTGTACCGCCACCCTGTAGGATCCTTTTGGTTGCATGGCGATAACGCGGGACACCGCCATACCTCGAGGGTCTTTTGGATGGCTAGCAGTGGCGTGGTAGAAAGACCATAAGGAACACCCGATAGTTTGGTGTGATAGTCAAAAGTGATGGATGAGTGATGTGTCGACACGTGGTATGATTTCATTTGTTGATTTTACATTGTTGTTATAAATCAACAATCATTGGTTGAAAGCTTTATTTTCTATTAGCGATATATTTGCATTAAATGCATATTCTGACTCAGGGGTTGACAAATTGCAAATATAGTAATATTCTCTATAACTGAAATTTAATGCTGGGTAGCCCAATGTGTGTTATAGGGTGGTGGGTGTAACCTGAGATTAAGGAAGCCTGTCGGTGAAGTAATTAAAATACCCTAATGGTTGTTGGAGAAAGTGAATTCATTGTATGCTTTACAAGCATTGTAATAGTGAGTGCATGTAACAAATTGAAGTCTATGATTGGAGGTCGACCAAGGGGATGTTGTTGTGAGCTAACATTCGAGAGTAAAATTTGTAACTCTATATGTAATTGGTTTACTATAATACAAATTGATTGTACTTGGTGTGGTGGGTTTTTCTCCCATAAGGGTTTTCCCATGTATATCTGGTGTTATCTCTATGTGTGATTTATTTTTGTCTCTCTTGATGTTCTGTGAATGTGCATCTCAAATGTATGAAAATTGTTAAATGAGGTTTTTTTTTTACACTTCTCTTCTGAGCTTTTTGCATTAGGAAGGCGTGTTTCGCACTATTGCTTTCCTTACAGGGGGTAGCTTGAATAGACCTCACTTTTCAAATAGTGTGTCCCTTCAGTGGACCCCTCTTCCTTTTGAAGGGTTCCTGAGGGACCCCTTTGAAATTCTTCCTACTTGACGACGGTCTGCATGAATGTTCGCTTACTTTCCTGTGTGGCACCTTCCTAACATGTTCTATCTACAGGTAAACATGTCACTTCATAGGTGCACCTGTGAAGCAATTTTTTTGACTCTATGGAGTCTACTTTTCTTGGTTTCCCTCATGTGATAGTTCTTGGGGGTACCTTCCTTGTAGGTCTATGGATTTGTAAGGCACTTTTCCCAGTTTCCTTCATGTGAGAGTTCTTGGAGTATACCTTCCTTGCAAATTCGCAAGCCTGTAAAGTGCTTTCTTTCTTGAACTTCATTGTTTTGTGGAGCTATGAAGTCCTTGGCTTATCATGCACTCTTGGGTTCGCCTGATCATGGTCTGATTCCTTGATGGTTTAGGTATACATTTCTTGCCCTACTACTTCTCTGATCTACTTTACCGAAGCACTCATTAGCATTCATGCTCATTAAAGTGGGGGAAAAATGTATAGGAGTGAATTTGTACCCCTTATGCAAATTCCCCTTTTACCCTTCCTCACTTTAGAAAAATAAATTTGAAGGAAAAAATTCACTTGAGCCCGCTGCCTTCATTCCACTGGGCATCCTTTTTACATGTTGGCAAAGGAATAACTATCGAGAATTCCCACATGGTGCGTAGACGTCTGCACGGTATGCTTACGTCCCTAACAAATTCCCGCAGCTAAATCCTATAGAGGCATTACACTTCTCATTGCAAGTTGAATTGTAATGGCCCGCTCGATTGACTGGCCCGAATATGGCTGTTTTCTTCACTCTCTTCTTCATATTCACTATTCCTTCACTAATTTCAAGGTTGGAGGATCTCTCTTGGCAACACACAAGATCTTTGCATTCACCTCAAGCATTGAAGCAACATTTTGGCACTCCATAGTAGCAGTTTCATCACTCCATCACTTCAGTAGAGCAAGTGTAGAACAACACCATTGTAGCAGAGCCTTGAGTTCCTCTCATTTTCTCCCCCATTAGCCTTGAGCGCTCTTGGTGGAGGTGGTAATATTTCTACTCCTCTCCTCTATTACTTGGTTGAGTAAGCACATTACTATTTTGTAGTGTTTTAGTGTTCTTTGGCTTCTTTCTTTATCATACTATTTCTCCATCATTGCAAACTTGGTTGTCTGTGGAGGTGGAAACACCAAAATGGGGGTATGACTGAGGCAGACCCCTATACATCTCCCCAAAAAAATTCCTCTTTATTGTGTGTAGGTGGACGTGCTTTATGGAGCTAGCTAGCAAACAAGATTTTTGGTGAGATCATTCTTGTCACCCTAGCATTGATCTATTCACTTTATCATGTTCGCACATACTTTATTCATGTCTTAGTGTTATTTTGGTCTTTCGAACATAGTTAGCTAGGTCATTAGTCTATTCTTTTGAATTCAACCTTGTATTTTTGCTCCTCTAGTTGTACAAACACCAGTGCGCCTGAGAGACGCCAACGCGTAGCACTATCATCCCAAAACCACACTTTTTTCCTCTAACAAAGAGCTCTTTGAGACAGAGTATTGAATCTTAAAAACCGACTCGCCTAGCCCCCTTTCAACTCTCGGGTCTACAGAGTGTTCGAAGGACCTCATAGTCCTCATCATTCTCGTCTTGCATTTCCTAACTCTCCCTTAAGGTGAGGTAAGTTAGGGAAACCTGTTGCTCTCGACCCTCCGTGACCTGAAGCCTTGACATGGTTGGTCCCCCTCTCTTACACTTATCTTTGAAATGTGCAGAAGAAATCCCAACTATTCCTAGAATGGACCTTGGTTTAGCCACTTCCGTATTTGAGCAATCTAGGAGGAAACACATACTTTACTTTGTTACTCTTCATGATGTGTTGTTTCCTTTGGAACAATTCTCAAAGCTCGTGGCAAACCATGCCCTAGCCAAGACTGTCCTAAGTGCACACACTTGTAACCCAGGTTGGAAACACACTATAACTATACCCCCTTCTTCATCTTGCTCATAGCCTGCTAACCTGGAATCTTATTCCTACAATGTGTAGTGCCTTATTATTTTCCTCCTTTCTCTGTTTGTGTCCCAATAATTTAGTTTTCACAAGTTAAATTATACAACACAAAAGGTAGTTCCAACCGACACACCCTTTTATAAATAATTACAATATCCCGTGAAAACTCTAATTATTATTTTATTACATTTAGTTTGTTGAACTATTACATTAGTTCTTATTTTAATTTTATTCTCTTTTCTTTTTCTTTTTCTTCCACGAGGAAAAATTCTCATAACAATTCTCCTCCCGTTGTTTAGTTTTTGCCCTCAGCAGCTCAATGATTTTCTATATCACACATACATATAAATAAAACAACCTTTAGTTAAACAAATGTGGGTATTGGTCTTTGATAAAATCAACTTTTTTCCAAGTAGCACTATCATTATCACAATGACTCCATTTATTTTTTACTTCATTTATAACCTTATTTCTCAATATTCTAGATCTTTTTTCAATTATTTGTTCTGGTTCAATCTTAAATTCACAAGAAGGTTCAATAGAAATACTTTCCCAATCAATAACATTATAAATGAATTATATACATATTTCCTAAGTAAACTCACATAAATACATTATGGATTTGTAATTGAGGGGGTAAAGAAATTTTATAAGAAACATCACCTAATCTTTCTAATATATCAAAAGTTCCACAAAATGAGGAGATATTTTAGAATATTTACCAAGTTTTAACGAACTCCTTTTTGGGTTGACTCTATGAAAAACATGTTCACCAACCTCAAATTGTTGAGTAGGCGTCTTAGAATCACCCCAAATTTTATACCTATCCTTCTTTACCATTTTACTCACTCATGTAACTCCTTCCAATTATTAAATTATTATAATGTGATCACACAAAAATTACTATGCATATCTTATACTATGCGGTCACTCATAAAGCATCATATACATACTCAACATACATTCTAAGATGATAATCATGCATTCTAGACTACATGAGTATCATCTTTTCATATATACAATACTTGATAAGCCACATGTACAAAGTTATTGGGTAGATCAAGTCCAATAACAAAGTACAATAAAAACAAAACTTAATAATCTCATTATAAATCTTAACAACTATAGTAAACATACCTAGACCACTTTATAGATAATTTTAGATCTAATCATTCTTGTTTTTATTTTAATCCAAAGATGAATGTTTAATTAAAATGATGATATGACTAGAAAAATGATAAGAAATATTTTCTTTCCTTATCTTGTACTTACCAAATGATTTTTGGGCTTGTGGATTATGAGCCCACCACACTTTCCACCATGCCACTCTAATACTAATAGAATACAAGGTATGCCTTGGAATAACATATCAAACTCACATTTAAATAGAAATCCCAAGTCTTTATTAAATATACTTTTATCCTTGTCATTAATTCTTTTCTTATTCAATACTCTATGAATATTTATTCTTATATCAAGGCTTCTAATCACATGCTTCTCTTATCATCAATATTTATCCTATTTTTACTTTCTTCCAATTTTGACCCCTTAATCATACCTTTGTGGTTATTTGATTCAAAAATTGTTTTCTTTCTAAATTACAAATCCTCTAAATGAATTTTGATAAGATAATCCTTCCTTAGAACATTTTGAACTATATTAAATTTGTTGTTTTTTGTTAAGGTTTGTTTTTTTATGCACATCTATTCATAAATTTCTCCTATAGAGTATATAAATTATACCACTATGTATGAAAAATCACATGTTTGTTGGATAATCTATATCTTTGATTTATTTATGCTCCAACATTGTATTTTATTGCATATATCTTAAACCAATCATAAGCAATCACCCAAACCATATACCATGGTTTATTTGAGGCCAAGAAATATGGTTTTAACATACATAGTGTTCTCTAGCATGATAAGGTGGCTTAATAATTATCCCTTTTTTTACAAAGCTTATCTCTTATAATCATAAATCTCTCTTTTAAAAGGGTTTTCTTAAATATTCTTCATTACTCTATTTTATTTTAATTTCATTTAGGAGAAAATATCTATTCAATATATAAGAAAAGCTTAGGGTTATCTCCCCCCTTGTAAAACTTCAACATGTCCCCATGTTTAATTATAAGAAAATTTTATGTTACTGTGCAATTGATAAAGCATTATTTCATTCCAACTAATGTATTTAAACAACACAATATTTTCAAGGTTCTGTGGTGGCTAAATTCTGCAACATGTTAGTATATCATGTAAATCAAACTAACATGGCAAAATCCAACAAACCCTATGAAATATTGCTCCATACTAGATATGCTAAATTAAGACATTTAAACAACTAGAAATACCAAATGAAATGATTTTAAAGCACAAATAACATGAAGCAAATCTATCCCATATTGGATTGGTGCAACTTAGTGTTTTAGGAAGTTGCCCTTTCCCAATCCTTGATAAGCTTAGTGAGATAGACAATGAGATGCTTGAACTCAAGTTGCCTATAGTGTAGATGCTTTCAAATGTGGCTGTTGTCTTGTTTGAAGGAGAGAAGCCTTCAACTTATAGTTGAACTTGAAGAGAGGAGAGGCCAAATTGATGAATGTGGGATCATTCATAGGCCAATGACAAGATGCCACTTGTCAAGGTGTGAGAGGGTGAGGAATGTGCAAGTTTTGGCAAATGTGCCAATTTCAAATTTGAATTTGAATGACTTGACATGTTTTGGGGGGATGAAAGGTGCAATAAAATGCCATGTTGACTTGTGCAAATAGCATTTAAAACCTTGTTGGAAGGGACAAGTCCCTTTTGGGGGGAAGATTCAAATTGGAAGAATATTCCATTTTGATGCCATTTTGAATGTAATTAGAGGAAATAATAAATCAAATAAATGATTTATTGGTGCAAGTGGGTGGGTTAGTTAGGAGTTTGGATTTGACTCTAGTTGAGTCAAAAGCTAGAGAATGATAATCATGATTAGAAGTTAATTAATGTAGATTAATTAACTTGGAGGATATTAAGAGGTGACATTTGATAAATCAAATGAGAAGAACTTTAAGGATTTGATTAAATAATTTTGATTTATTTAATGAACCTTAGGAAATTAATCAATAAATTGCTTTATTGATTAATAGCTAAAATGAATGTTAATTTGTATGATGCATGATTGCTATTTTTGCATGTCTACATTTTGCCCCTCTTTGAAGCAATGTACTCATTGCATTGGTTCAAAGAATGATGTTGCCGGCATCGAAATTAAAAAATTCTTTGGTTTTTCAGATGCCCCAGTGGAAATGAGTACGTTAGTACATTGCCCCCCCGAGAGATCGAGCGAAAAGATACAATTTGAGGTGGATCTCGCGACAAAGAGGTTCAAAATGGATGTATGGATGGTTAGACTATATGATAATGATGATGTAGATGAGATGTTCAGAAGATGCTTAGAATAACAAATTTATATTATCGTAAACAACTTTAAATGATTATGCAATGCATGTGAGATGGATGAGATGGATGATGTTGTCCTGATATGATGGTATGACATGATTATGCGAAATGAGAATGAATGCAGCATGGATGCAGGATGGATGCATTGTTAGCGTGAAAGAAGGTAGAAGAATGAGAGGGATGAACCCTTGAATCCAAGAAGATGCAGAATTTCAACAAGCCAACTTTATTAGAGATGATGATGAAAGATGATGATGTATTGCTTATCCAGGAATGGGAGATAAAGAGCGTAACTTTCTTTATGTTTGATAACACACATAGGTGCGATGCATCAAGGTATTAAGAACCAAGATGGCGTTGCGCCTAGTGTGATGGACTCTGACTCGGCAATCAGATAGGAGTGATCTTGTTCACACTTGACATACGGAAACCTTGCTAGGACGGACCCAACAAAGAAAGTATTCGCCAAGTTATTTTACAAGAACATCCAACAAGCACAGCAGATAAAAAGATAATGATCATTGCCCCATTCCTTTCTCTCTAAACCTGTTTTGTTTAGGCATCATCGAGAGGTCCTTGGAATGAGCGCAAAATAAGATAAGTCTAAAAAGACCAAAATAAAGTAAACAAACAAGCTAATGTTCTTCGTACCGCTAGCCAAGGCTAAACTATTGTGGGGTACCTGATGCTTATGTCCATCGTGGGAAAGCTTCATCCTAGGACATGTAGTGATCAGGGTTTTGGTGAGACTGATTGGGTGATAAGCTATTGATACTCCGAGTTGACCAACTTGTTGACTTACTGACTTAGACTTTTGAGACTCTGATGATTAGGCATTCACTTTAGAATCTGCTGACTTGCTTCTGACTAACTCACCAAAGGGTGAAAGCGACGATGATTAATTATGAGTGACGACAATCACGGGTGAAAGCGAGATGAAATGGATGCACCATTTTGGTTTTTTCGAATGTTTTGAGGCTGTTTTTGGAATTTTGGGATGTTTTACAAATGTTTTTGGTATTTATGAGATTTTACAATGAATAGACTAACTTAAAGACCTATCCTAGGGGTCTCGAGAGCTGATCCATAGATTAGCCTTGCCTACGTTATATACGCAGAGACCACGTAGTTCGACTGGTGGTGGACTGACTTGATGAAAAGATGGACAAACAGATTGCCATTTTATTGCCTAAAGGACTGACTTAAGATGTAGACTAGATGGGCAAACGGATTGCCAATGCGATGGACGCCTACAGGACTGACCCAACTGTCTCGGGGGATGATCAAAGATCATCCTTGCCTATGTTCAAGCTCAGAGACGACGTAGTTCAACAAGGTAGAAAAAACTGACAAGACTTAATGATGAATTTTTTGAAGATTTTCTGATATTTCGACATGTTTTTGGATTTTCTGGTGAATTTTTGAATGTTTTTGAATTTTTGAATGAGTTTTTGAATGTTTTTTATTTTTTGATGAATTTTTGAATGTTTTTGAATTTTTGATATGTTTTGGATGTTTTTGGATTTTTCGCATGATTTTGACAATTTGGATATGATATGTGATGGTATCAGTGCTCTGTTTTGGGATTTTGTTGAAAACCAAGCTTAATGTTGATCAATCAGATTAATGGATTGATAGTTTGACTAAGTGTGTTAAGTCAAACAAAAGTGATAATGCACTTGTAATTCCAAGAAGTTGTGTTATCTTGGAGTAAACTTGTACAAAAGAGGATGGTTTGACTAAGTGTGTTAAGTCAAACGAGGTGGTGTTGATTTTGGTAATTTGGCTAAGTGTGTTAAGCCAAACAAAGTGATGATAATGAACTTGTAAACCCAAGGAAGTTGTGTTATCCTGGAGTAAACTCGTGCACAAGATGATAGTTTGAATAAGTGTGTTAAGTCAAACGAGGTGATGATTGATTGGATTCGATTGATCAAGATTGATGAAGCTTGATTTGGAACAAAATAGCTTTGATGATTTGATGTGACACAGATGTGCGCATTAGATGTGACTGATATGGATTGTTCAAATTTGATGATTGACGAAAGATAAAGCTTGATGAGGAACGTCTTCTTGTCAAAATATGCCATGGGCTAGTGATCTGGATTCGTGTTCACAAATGCCTTGACCAATTTGATTTTATGTTTTCCAATGTTCGGATCACCACATAAGTGTGAAGATATAGATCAAGATTTATTCCCGAAGCGAGATGTAAATATCTGCCCCCAGTGTCTAGCAATGTTTGAATGGCCATGGGTGGATTCTTGGATACGAATGGATATGGATTATCTTGCGATAAGATAAGGTGTTCGAATAGAGGAACGCTCATTCGGATAATGCTTCAAGGCTCAGATAGTGTTGGGTAGGATAGGATCAATGAAAATGACCCATGTCAAGATTTTTACCATAAGCAAGTGTGAAGTGTGCTCCAAAATTTTATCAAGATCAAGGTAACTTGGACCTTGGATGCAGATGGATAAAAATGTGTTGGATAAACGGTTCATGGATGAATGAATGATATTGCTGGAATGCTAGCTTTATTATGGATGTGATAAGATGCTTTCCTCTGAACTGGCTCACGTAGATGCTCGATTCTACACATGACGCCTGTTTTCCAGGTTTTCATCATGGTACCTATCCAAAGCGCCACCGAAATGGTTTTCGCTGGAGGATGATTTTTCTCTTTACTATTTCCAATCCTTTTTCTAATTTTTTATTTTTTATTTTTTATTTTTTGGATTTTTTGTATTTTTATGATTTTTTTTTGTTGTCGCCAAGACGCTTGTTTGCCAAGTTTTCATCAAGGTGACCATTTTTACAAGACATTTTCTGATTTTTTTTTTTTTTGTATTTTCTGAGAGATTTTAAGCTGATGCTGAACCACTTGGTGGTGCTGATGTTGATGCTTCTGTCATAATGTGCCATCGATATCCTGCTTGTAGAAGTTGTCTTGCCAAGATACGTGCACTTGAATGCAACTTTTGAGATCCTTGATCTGTTTTGCTGATACTGGAGTTAACTCTGTCTTTGTGCGCACATCGTGATAGGGTGCCTTCTGAATCCTTATGATGAAGGGTCGTTGCCAACATATTGTCAATGTGAGAATTGGATATCATGCATGGAGGCGTGGATGGAGTGTGTTTAGGAGTAAAAGATGGATTGGTTGACAGTTTGGAGCCTTTGACTCTCCAAACTTGGGAAGATGAGCAATAATGGGTGGATACGGAAGTGTACGTGGAATTAGAACCAACTGCTTGATACACTTTGTACGTTGCTTGAGAAGCCTGCTTTTTCCTTTGTGGAAATCTTTGATGGATACTTGCCCCATTTTTATTTTACCCCATAGTTTCTTTGACTGATGGAGTTTGATAGGGATAATCTTTCTTTGTATTTTTTGGTATCCATATGTACTTGATTTGTCCAATATGCTTCTTAGCTTCTTTTTCTTTGATAACGTTCTTCATGCTTCGATTCAAGTCTTTCTTTTGATGTTGGTCCCAATTCGTGGATGGGGTGGTGGGTGGATGAAGATTTATGACATGGCGGGTTGTAGTATTGGCATTGGTTTCACCATAAGGATCTTTCGTGCTCCCTATGTTGACGTTTGCTTGAGATGAAGTTGCCCCCAGTATGGTGATAGTATTACTGATATGTTGAGATCCCTTGATTGTTGAGTAACCAAGGCCTCGATGCTTAGGATTGCCAAAAATTTGCACTAGTTCTAGGATACCCTGTTCATGTAGGCCCAATCCTCTGCCTTGATAATTCATCTGTTGAAACATTTTATTTGCCATAGGATATGATTTACCTTGGAAACAAGGTGCTAATCCTTCTCTGCTCTATGGCGGATCTTCAAAAGTGTCAGCTTCTTTATTGACGAGATAGCTTGCTCTAAGAAAGGTGAGTGATCCAACTTTATAAGTGATAGGATCCTCCACATGTGGGATAAATTCCTGATTGATCTCTTTGGCTTGATCTTGTAGTGCTTCTTCCAGAGGTATTGATGATTCACTGTCATTGTAAAAGTCTTCCTCATGATTTATTCTTGATATGCTTTCACATGATTTTTCTGATTCACAACTTTTGTAGAAACCTTCTTCATGACCCATTTCTGATATGTCTCTGCATTTTTCTACATCTTGATCATGTGTACAAATGTTAAGAGTAGGAGACTCTTGTTCGTTGGTAATGATTTGAAGAGTATGAGACTCTTGTTTTTGAAGATCATCCACGTGTCCATCCAAAGAAAGCATCTCATGGGTAGATGGAGGAGTATGTCCTATGTGGATGTGGTCATCATTTGCAGCATCTTGTATAGATAAAAGAGTGCCCATTAGATCATTTTAGTATCTCGGAGATACAAATTCTTGATTTTGACTAATTCTGGAACTGCTTTCGCCATGCTTTTGATCAAGTTCTTGACATGGGTCAATTTCAAAGGATGGATTGTCTACAAGGGGTTCTTGGACATCGTCCTTAGGCATGGGAAGTGGATTAATATCCACTTGTTCTTTGAATGGATTTGGATCAAGTGTAGTGTCAAAGATTCTTTCACTATTTTCAATCGTAAGGTCGAAGGATGTCAATATGCCTTGGGAGGGACCATTGCTAGGCCTTGCTGGAATATTTTGATCATGCTTTGGAATACGTTCTTGAGATATTTCCTCTAACTTATAAGGCGATGTAGAAACTTTTTCGATATGATCATTGGTCAATGGATCGTAGATTATGTCAATGGGATCAAATAATTGTAACACATCTTGAAATAGATCGCTAAAAAGTGGCTCTTGATGAACGACGATTTGATCAATGGATGGGGTAGACATATCTTCAATGTGCTCATTGATGGATTGATTTTGATCATTGTTTTCAACAATTTTGTTGGAGGGATTGTCAATGTTGTCAAACATAGGATCAAATGATGTTAATGTTTCTTGGATTGGATCATTGTTGGGTATCGTCAGTGAGTTTTGATCGTGATTGAAAAGTGACTCTTGGTGTGTGATGATTTGATCATTGAATGAGATGGGAACATCTTCAATATGTTTATTGATGGATAGATCTTGATCATTGTTTTCAACAATTGTGGTGGGAATCTGTTGCAAGCTTTGTTGGGCGGGTAATTCCTGTGTTTGCTGCTGAGCCAACAATGCTTGTTGTTGGTCATGTTGTTTTTGTGCCAACAAAGCTTTTTGTTGGGCTCTTTGTTGTGCTACTTCTTCTTGGATTGATTGCAATAGTGCATAGAATTCTGCTTGCGCTTGCGCTTGTTGGGCTACTTGAGCCGCTTGTGCTTGCTGAGCAACTAACTGTGTAGCTTGTTGGGCTTGGAATGCCTTTTTGCGAGAAGTTTCTTGTGCAGCTTGCAACATGATGGAGAATGAATTGGTCGTGTTGTATTTTGGTGGTGGTGGTGGAATGGGAATGGTGTTGATTGTTGGGGTTGCTTGGATGGTTTCCATCTGTTGTTGCGATATCGATGGCAAGATGGGATGATTTGGTATGATGTTTTGATTTGGCATGATAGATTGAAATAGTATATTGTTGTGGTTGGGAATCATATTGCCTTGATTTAGGTAACTTTTATTTTGCATGGTGTTACCTTGACTTGAATCAACATATGGAGTCATCAACATATTGCTAGGATTTTGAACAACATTAGGGGGATTTGAAAACATGTCGACCCCAAAGTTTACCAAGTGTGGATTTGAAATGGTCATGTTTGGTAAAGTTGCAATTGGTATGTATGGATTTGGTGGGATGATGTTTGGAAAACTCATGCATTGAGTGTTTGGTTGATAGATTTGTAGATTTGGACTTAGATTTAAATCTATCATTGGGAAAGGTGTTCCAAAATTTGGATTGAGTATGCTCATATTTGTTGTACCATTGATGTTTGTATGAGATAATGCTCCCATGTATGCATTGTACAAGCTTTGGAAATCAAATGGTATTGCAAGGCTTGGATAGTTTGGTTGAATCGAATTGCTCATGATGGATGGATCAAATTTATATTCCATGTCCCTCTTGTGTTGAGATCGAGTTTGAACCATAAAATGAAGATCAATTTTCAAGAATGTAAGAGATGAACCTCTAATCCTTTAGATCGGTTTAAACCTTAGGTTCAAAGGAGCGAAAAACTAGGATAATTGAAGGATCAAAGCGATGATGAGGATGAGATAACGAAAGATGAGTGATATGGATGAATGGAACTCTTAAAGAAACTTTGAAGGGAATGCTAAACCTTTAGGACTTGATTGATCGTGATTGGATTGATGGTTTGACTAGATGTGTTAAGTCAAACAAAAGTGATTATTGTAATTGTAAAACTCTAGGAAGTTGTTTTATCCAAGAGTGAACTCCTACAAGATGGTAGTTTGACTAAGTGTGTCAAGTCAAACGAGGTGATGATTTGATAATTTGGCTAATTGTGTTAAGCCAAACAAGATGAACTCGTAAACCCTAGGAGGTTATTTTATCCAACAGAGAACTCGTGTATAAGATGATGGTTTGACTAGTTGTGTTAAGTCAAACAAAGTGATTTGATTTCGCCTAAAATTTTAGCATAAAAGATGTTTACAAAGTTTCCAAGAGTTGTTGATGAGGTGATTTTTGACTGAATTTGATGGTTGAAAGATGGATGAAAGTGATTGAATTTGATCCTAGACTTGACCTAGAATAACACTTCTTCTTACAAGACCTCGGTGTTTAGGAACGCGCTATATTTCCTATGGGAGGAAAGCAAACCTTTCAAACAATTCAGGATCTCAAGATGCTCCTCACTAGCTTTCAGACTAAGCTTTTTGAACTTCGGTTTTGGGATTTTGATCATGTTAGAAAACACATGTGTAATCAAATTTGTCTTTTATCTTGTCTTAGTGAATTCTTTTTACCAACACACTTGCTTGATTATGTTTTCAAACTGAATGTCTAATGTCCCACTTTCGTTTTCATCCCACAAGGTCCATTATGTGGAAATCAAGGAAAATTAGGGCAAAAGTCTCCTAGGTTTATCCTTAGTGAGAACAAATGACGATAGAATTCAAACACTTAGAAACCTCTAAGGATATGATCCCTAGGGAAAGCAAGAGTGCTTAAATTCGTCAAAGGTATTTGTTTCCTCCAAGGTGTTTGAAATTTGAGGCTCATGTGAATGTTCGTTTTTCAATGTTTTGAATCCAAGCAAAGTGTTTTTGATTCCAAGCACTTTTACAACCCTAGGATGATGAGGCAATATCTTGTTGGGTTCCCACTTGGATAAATCCAGCTGCGCATATCTTGTGCGAATGGCTAAATGCTTGACCACACTGGCTCCCCTCCACGGCACTCACTTATTCGGGTCAGCCAAGCATTAGTACCCATGAATCTCCCATGGCATACTTTCCATTTCCACAACAAGACCGCATGTTATGTGGGGCGGCTTCAGAGGACATGACCTCTTGCACCAACAAGATAGATAAGGTTTTGGCCAATTTCTAAACAAGGGGTTCTAATTTGGGCATTCCGTTCGTGGGGGATTATCCAACGTCGGCGAGAGTCCATTGCTGTCCATCTCGTTGGAATAATCCTCGTGATATTGGCCTTTGTTCCAATATCCACACTTATATCCCGGGTGGAAGTCGCTTGGCTTTAGCGTGTTCCCGGTTGGGTCGTTCCCTTGGGTGATTAATTTTTCCCACAATGCAGGCCCTCTAAGATAAACAATAGCGAGCTAACATATCCCGTCGTTCACACAACCTTCGTTGAAAAACAAAGGGGAGAACCTCCGCAATATATCGTGCTCACACTCGCATGTTTTGTTCAATTTTAGATCCCAAATCGAAGTGTGGAGGCAATATTTTTCACAACTTAATATCAGAAAAAGACTTTTGATTCTCAAGGTCGCTGTGAGGCGCGAGAGAAGCGCATATGTCTTTTCGATGATATTACTTTGTGAAAAAGATTACAAAGCATGACACACAGTTGTTCATTTTAAGTCCAAAAAGCAGTGATGAATTCGTTTTAAAAGCACCAAATGAAATGTGAAGTTTGCCTTGTTCAATTTTAAGTCCAAATTGAAATTCTAGTAAGTGTCTAAGGTTCTTTTTAACCAACTTTGAAAAGATCAAATCAGTGACTAATTTTAAGCCCAAATCGAAATGTGAGTTGGTTAAAAACAGAAAACAAGGGTAGTAAATGGAAGCTCTAAGATTGTTTAAAACAAGCATTAAAAAATGCTTTTTCCAAATCTCGATTTCAAAAAAAAAAAAAAATCTCCAACTTCACTCCATTTGCCTTTTGTCAACCTTCAATTTCAATCTTGATGTCAACCTATTCTATGGTGGATTGGTGCCCTCCATGAAGATGTGAGAGAGCCCTTTCCCAATCCCTTTCTAAGCCAAATGAGATAGATAATGAGTTGCTATGAGCTCAAGTTGCCTATAGTTTAGATGCCTTCCAAATGTGTCTGTTGTCTTGTTTGAAGGAGAGAAGCCTTCAACTTATAGTTGAACTTGAAGAGAGGAGAGGCCAAATTGATGAATGTGGGATCATTCATGGACCAATGATAAGATGCCACTTGTCAAGGTGTGAGAGGGTGAGGAATGTGCAAGTTTTGGCAAATGTGCCAATTTCAAATTTGAATTTGAATGATTTGACATGTTTTGGGGGGATGAAAGGTGCAATAAATGCCATGTTGACTTATGCAAATAGCATTTAAAACCTTGTTGGAAGGGACAAATCCCTTTTGGGGGGAAGATTCAAATTGGAAGAATATTCCATTTTGATGCCATTTTGAATGTAATTAGAGGAAATAATAAATCAAATAAATGATTTATTGGTGCAAGTGGGTGGGTTAGTTAGGAGTTTGGATTTGACTCTAGTTGAGTCAAAAGCTAGAGAATGATAATCATGATTAGAAGTTAACTAATGTAGATTAATTAACTTGGAGGATATTAAGAGGTGACATTTGATAAATCAAATGAGAAGAACTTTAAGGATTTGATTAAATAATTTTGATTTATTTAATGAACCTTAGGAAATTAATCAATAAATTGCTTTAATTGATTAATAGCTAAAATGAATGTTAATTTGTATGATGCATGATTGCTATTTTTGCATGTCTACAGGTTCAAGATGTAGAAATAACTTTCACCTATGAGTTTATATCCTATAAATATGTTGTTCTCAACAATTCATTCTAAACATATTATTGTTTTTCTAAATTTAAAACATAAATCTAAGGACCTATGGATTATAGACCTATAACGTAAATTTGGACATTGATTTTGAATAGAAATAACAAATATAATAATCATAAAATAAGAAAGGAGATTGATACAAAACACACTCCCAACAACTCAATTTACCATTAAATAATGCAATGTTGTACCCACTCCTTGAATGACATGTTCGAAACCCATAGCACACATATTGTAAGTGGCCACTTAATGAAACATAGGAGCAAAAATATGAGCTCGATAGAGGGACTTAAGAGGACCCATTCAATCTAGTTAAGTTAGTAATAAACCAATTACATTCCAGACCATCAATTTGTTCCCTAGTTGCCATGGGCTCCCATAAGGAGAGGAAGGTCAGATAATTAGGTCTTTGTTTCAGCCAAAACTAAAATTTTAAAACAAATCCGGCCTTAAGGAGACTTGAGGTCCAAAATTGACTCTACTTATATAAGCCTCAAGCAAATCTTGTGTGTGTGTTGATACATTTGAAAGCAAGTAGTAAGAGAAGCCTAGAATTGAAGGAACCAAGTAGACATTAAGAAGTCCTCATGACTGTGAGAGTAATTAGCACTCAAAGAGGATGTCTAAGGTGCATAGAAGATTAGACCAACTAGATAAGGACATATATTGAATGCAGGTTCCATCAGAACTTAACTACTAACCACTCGATAAGCTATATAAAGCTTTTAAGATTAAGGTCCAGTACTATAAGAAAGAAAATGAATCCTACTTTGATTACTCATAATATTTACGACACATAATGCATATTGCAATAATCAACACAAATCAAAGCCAACAGATGAATAAGTACCTTGACAACCGAATTTAGCTAAAATAATTGAGCAGTGGCTGTTAAAAAAATAATTAAGATGTTGATGTAATGTAATCTGGTTTGCAATTTAGTGTTATTTTGAAGTACGAATAAAAAATCAAGATATTTCAAGGGACTAATAGTATATATGTGCTGAGAATCGTATATATATCACCCTAAGAATCATACTTGAGAGATACATAAATCCATTTTCTTTAATCACATAGTATTATACTGGATTATTTTGTGTGCATAGTTAGTCTTGGCTGCTCTGTTCTTGTTCGCAGCAAATGAATAGTAAACCTACAATTATCGGGCTGCTTAGATTTTTAACATTAATTCAAGATTTTCGCAGCCTGAAACTATTGGTTGCGAGTTGAAATTGAAGATTTTAGTGAAAAGATTTATCCACTAGTTTGAATCTTAATTATTTTCAAGGTAAAAAGAGTAATTTATGAGAATTTTAAAAGAATTTCATAATTTGTAAATCTAATTGGATTTGTGAATTAATGAGGAAAATTTGAGAGGTAAAATTTTTAATTCTTAAGCAAAAGATAAATGTTTTATGGAATACTACATTGATTTATTTAAAAGAGTTATCTATATATATAATTTCTTCTAGATAACCTTTGAGATAATTATTTGATGTAAAAATTTAAGAGTAACATTTAATCTATTTTGTAAAAATCAAATGCAATTAAATTTTAAACTATTATAATGTTTTTAATTTAATATGTCTATTGTGCAAAAATAAATGCAACTAAATTTAAACTATTAATTTTGCAAAAATAAATGCAGTCAAGTAAATGGATCCGTGAGGCTCTCATACCAATTGAAACGAAACTAATTCTCAATTGAAAATGCAGTGATTAAATTGATTCCAAAAAAGTGAGACCAATACTTGTGCATTCACATCATGAGTAGTTGAGCACTGATGTGGCATCACATGATTGGTTGCTTTTTAGATCAAAGGAATACATTTTGTTTAATTATAGTTAGTCAACTCACAACTATTGGACATTATATAAACAACTACTATCACAACTATTGGGCATTATATAAACAACTACTATCACAACTATTGAAACATGTAGTTGTGAAACATGCTCAACTACTCGGTCCTCTCCCCTAATTGTCTCATTTGCCTCCCTTGACATTGCTTTAATTATTAATTGGGTGCTTTTTTTTATAAGGTTATTTTTTTTCCTTTCTATTTTATTCTCTTTGTTATTATTTGTTTTGGGCCTGTTTATATTTTTTGGTTTTCTCTTTCTAGTTCCCTTTTATTTAGGTGTTTATTTTAGTCTTTCGTTCTTCTTTTTAGTTCTTTCCTCTTATTTCCCTTTGGTTTGAGTTTGTTCTTTTTTGACTCTTTTTATGTTTTTGATCTTTAATTCTATTTTATTCCTCATTTTTTGATAGTTTAGTAGTTTAAATTCAAAAAACTAATTGATGCATCTACTTTCATAGTCAATTAGTTTTTGATTGGTCTTTTTTATTCTTGTTTTTATTTTTTATAAGATTAATTTTGGTTCTTTATCGTTGGTTTCTTTATCTTCTTCTTATTATTCTCTTTTTCATTCTTTCTTCTTTTTAAATCTCTTTTTAAAATTTCTTTTGCCTTTTGATGCCCTTTTATTCTATCTTTCTTTTTTTTTTTTCTTTAAGTTATTTTATTATTTCATTTTTTCTTCAATTTTAGCTCTGTCATTTGCTTGGTTTGTTTTTTTTGAATATTTATTTCTTTTTAGTTATTAATTAATTCCTTTAGTTTTATACTAGTAGTGTTTTAATTTATTAGTAGTAGTGATTTTTATTTTTTTGAGTTGTTTTTTATTCCTCATTTTTATTAGGTTGTCATTTTTCTTTCATTAACTTTATTTTCTTTGTTTCTTTTGTTCTTATTTTCCTTTTTTATCAATTATTTTCTTTATTGTATTCTCTTTAAATTTATCTTTTTTATTCTTATTGAGTATTTTGTCTTCTCTTTCTAGCATCTAGTTTTTCTAATTTTATTTCCTTATCTTATTATTTGCAGCTCTTTTTAACATTTGTAGTTTTTATAATAGTCATTGCTCCTTTATTTTTCTTCTTTCTCTATTTAGTTCCTAATTATTTTATTTTTAAAGTTTTATGTTCATTTCTTCTTTTTATTTTATTGTTTATTATTTGGTCAAATCCTACTTTAGTGTCCCCTATTCCAATCAACCCCCTCATCTATATATCTTCCTAAGTTTGTTATCTCATTCTTTAATTCTTCTCTCTAGTTGGATGCATTTTATGGTGATGATGGATCATGGAGTTTGATCTGATTCACAAAAATACCCACAGTTATAATCCACAATAGTTTTCCATCAATATATATATATATAAATAAATAATAATAATAATAATCATTAACTATAATAGTTTTATATTTGTATTTAATAGTTTAATATAAATATAATATATAATAATATTATTATAATTTGTATAATAATAAATATAATTACATTATATATATGCTTTAATTTTATATTAGATATATTATATTTTAATTACATATAGTATTATATTTGTATGGTAGTTTAATTTATACAATAGAAAAAAATACTATTATTAACTATAATAATTTTAAATTATATTTAATTTAATGTGTAATATTATAATAATAAATATAATTATATTATATATAATTTAATTTTTAGTGAATAAAAATATATTAATTAATAAATATAATTTATTTTTTTAATATTTAATAATTATTATTATAGAATATACTATATATAATATTATATATAGTAATAGTTATAATTATATTATATATGATGTAATATAATTATATCAAATATTAATTAATAAATTTAATAATTTTTATTTATATTTAGTAATTATTATTATAGAATATAATATATAATAATAAATATAATTATATTATATATAATGTGATTCAGATAATTACATATAATATATTAATTGTTTATCTGTTTCAACTATATAGTTTTGTCGGTTGATGCTTAGTTGTTCTCCTTTTCCAATTAATAAAGAAGAGATTAATGACATGCTTTGTATTTGACCTGGTTTATGATTTTCTTAAAATAGAACTTTAACAAACTAGACTGATCAATGTTTTTTTTTCCACCTGATACTTGATTGTTATCTTTTAATATTGTTATCTTTTTATAGATTTAATAAAAAAGAGATTAGGGGAGAGGGGCCAGTAGTCATGCAGGCTAACTTCGTCAGCATGTAACGATTGACTGGAATATCATAGGACCTTCATTTTATTTTTTTTATGTAGACTAGTCTCTTATCTATCTATAACTAAGGTTTGTAGGTGTGACTCATCATGCAACTTTCCACATCAGCACATCTACTCAGAAATGTCCAAAATTTGACTTTTGAAAGGTTCAACCAAAACTTAATCATGCTATCCCTAATAGTCAAACACAAAATATCATTTGTTGCTTGTAATAATATCATATTTTTATTTAAAATAAAACTTATATGCAACTTAAATGGACTAAATACCTATTGGTAACCATAAATTTTTGTTTTATCTACCTTTTATATTTAACACAAATGGACCAATAGTTGAACACATAAAAACTATTTGTTGTTATAAAAACAAATAATTATTTAAATTACAACTTATATCAAACAAAAATGGACCAATAGTTGAACATTAAAACTCTTTGAAAATCCTTCACATTTATTGAAAAAATATATGGTTTTTATTGTGCTCACCTTTTATATTTGTGATAGGACAAACTATTAATATTAAATATTCCAATGCTTGTACATTGCTACCCCAATAGTTGTACACATAAGAACAATGTTTGTTCATATGATAACAATACTTGTTTAAATGAGTGTCTTATTTTATCAAATAAACATTTAATTTTATAAATGGCACATTTATAGTGGATAGTTTAGATATTTTGTTTGAGACAAAAAAATATTTATTTCACTTGTTCATGAATGTATTTATGTTTTTTTTACTTGAACAACTATTGGTCTCATAATGTCACATATTTGGTAATATTTTGTTTAATATGTGAAATGAATATATACAAGATATAATATTAATTCATTCTAGTATTGATATGAATAATCACAATTGACTGCACGCACAACAATTGACTCCTCTCCCCTAATAACATGAACTAATTTATGATTTTGTTAATATAGAACTTTTAACAGCCTAGACGACCCACATAACTACATTTAATCTTCATATATTCTATTCGAAAATGACATGTCCCTCCAATAGTCGTATCCCACATGTCATTCACTATCATTTCCAGCTTTTAAGTCAGTTTTGCAGACAAATTTTCTTCCCACCCTTAAGTCGATTGACAGGCATTCTGATTGGAGCTCAAAACACGAAACAAACAGACAGTGTATCATCGAATATAATTATTGCAGCCTGCAAAAGACAATGTACAAACACAATGTCTGAAAAACATTAGGCAGTTAATCTGTTCAGGTGAAAAATAGAACACTGACGTACGTGAGCAGCACTTTGGATGTTGTGTACAAGGTGAGTGTGAATAGCCCTCTTGGCGTGAAAATAAGCGTGGAGCCACAGCAATGGAAGTTCACGACACTAGGTGATCACATAACCAGATCTCTTCCATCAATGGAAGTGATGGTAGGTGGATTGAATCTGTCTAAGATATACAAAATGAAGCTACGATTTTCATAATAACTATTGGCTCTGAATAAACGCATGGGAATATTTGAACTATGGAAGCATTCTAAACAACGTTCAAAGGTTAATATCATGCAAGGAGAATGAGGAACTCATGGTGCCCTTTACATTGGAGGAAGTCAAAATTGTCGCGTTCCAGCTTCATCTAGATAAGTCCCTTGGGCCTTATGGCTTTCATGCGTTATTTTATCAAAAATGTTGGCATTTCTTAGAAAATGAAATATGGGAAATAATTGAAGAATTTAGGTGCAAGAAGAGATTTTTTAAGGACATAAACAATACTATAGTAGCTTTAATCTCTAAAAAAGAAGCCTGTGAAAGATTTGGTGACTTTCGTCCAATATTTCTTTGTAACACCATATATAAAATCATGTCAAAAGCAATGGAAAATAGGTTAAAAAAGATACTAGATCAGATTATTTCAAGCAATCAAAGCAGATTTACGCTTGGTAGGGACATAGTTGATAGCATCATCATGGCCAACAAAGCTCTTCACATAATCAACAGAGATAGACAACAAAGCATGATGATCAAGTTTGACATGAGCAAAGTATATGATCGTGTGAGGTGGAGATTTCTAATAAAGGTGATGGAGCAATTTGGTTTTTTGTAAAGAATGGCTAGAAATGGTCTTCTTCTGTATAACTACAATTAGATATTCTATATTGGTCAATTATTCCCCCTGTGGGTTTTTTCAGAGTTTGAATGGTCTAAGGCAAGGGGATTCATTTTCCCATTTCTATTTGTTATAATGGCTTATACTCTCAAAAGGCACATTGAGAATGTTTGAATTCAAGGTAAATGGAAAGGGCTATAGATAGTGTGAAAATAGAACTCACCGCATATCTATAATTTGTAGATGATACGGTTCTCTACAAAGAGGTTTCACTAAGAAGACGAGGTTATTAAATCTTGTATGGAAGAGTATGTTGAAGTCTCTATGCAGTAAGGGAAAAGACTCAATTGTCGCCCATGATCTAATACCTGTTCACTTCTTGTTCACCTGACCCCCCAATAACCATTTACATTTTAGTCATTACATTGTTTTAATTATGCCAATAAAAATTTACAAATTACACCAATATATGTTCACTACTGAATGTGCAGTTGACAAAAAAAAAATTAATCCCACATTGAAAACTATTGAAAACACTTCAATTTTTTGTGGGTTTTTATTGTTTGTCTAATGAACGGGTACTCGCGAAGTGGTAAAGATGTTTGGGGCAAAGGTTTTAAAACACCCTTTTTGAACACCTTTCGCTTTACGGGTTCTACAAGGTGCATTTTAAATACCCAGAAGCCAATTTTTTCTTTTTAAGGTCTTAACTCGCTTATGAAGAAGCCCAATTTTTTTTTTTGAAATTGAACCTATTTTGCACTTTGCACGAATGCGCAAAGTTAGCCCTGACGGCTACTGGTAATTTTTTCATGCAAGGAAGAGTTTACAGAAAAAATTCCCTTTGTCTTGGGTTTTCCAATTGATGTCACCTCGTTCAAATACCTCGGTGTCCCAATTTTTAAAGGCATTCTAAGATCATGTCTCTAGGAACAAATAAATGATAAATATAAAGATAAGTCCTTGAGTTGGCATGGCAAGTGGCTAACTCGGGCAAGGAATATCATAATGATTAAAGTCGTCTTAGTTGTGATTCCAATCTACAATATGTCTTGTATGTAATTGATTTCCAAAGCGTCTTCATACTTGGAGATTACCTTGAAAAGATTCCTATGGGATGGATCTAACAATCAAAGAAGGATGCCTCTAATTCATTAAGATAATGTATGTAAACCACAGAAGGAAGGGGGTGCGGGCATTAGAAATCTAAAGGCATAAAACCTAGCTTTGAGAGTCAAACTCATATGGAAAATGTATTACACCCCTTCCAAAATATGGTGCAAAGTCATGCAAAATAAATATCTAGACTATGAGGCCTTAGAGAGGATCTTAACTATTGAAAATTTTAATGGTGGATCACATATATGGAATTTTATGTTCAGTTGTAGACATATAACCATATATCATCTAACATGGAAAGTCAATGATGGTAACACAACAAACTTCTAGCTCGATTCATGGGGTAGTTATAAACTATTTTTGATTGGTCAAAGCTAGAAGCATGTATGCACATTCTCTGTAACTCGATTGGCAAACATGTTCGAGACTATGTCACATATGATGGGTGCGAGGCGAGTGAATGGATAGATTTCCATTCACTCCCCATTGATGAATCAACCAAAATATAGTTAACAGAGGTCATGAGTGAGAGATCTACATGCTGGGTGATCCCACAATACTGGTTTACACTTTTTGCCAAATTAGACACTGAACTGATTTTTTCTAACTAAATCTTCACTTTCGAGCACCTATAGTGGCTAAACCGTGAGAAATTTGAAGATGATGCAAACTAGTGATTTGTGACATTTTGTTTGTAGATTTAAAGTATATTTTTTTCAATTTTTTTTGAATCAGATGGTACTTCTTTTTCCATCTCCTTCGAAAACTAGTTTTTTTCACTAAACACCATTTTTAAAGAGTGATGATCATCGTATACAACATTATTTTTTTTCCATGAAGGATAAAATTCTATTTTTTTTGAATTTAGATTTGTAACTACGATATCTAGTGCTTTCATTTGGTTTCATAGTGCTTTATTGAATATTTTTTCCTTAATCAAGTTTCGAAGTCAAACCAATTACAATTTAGACATAGGCGGACTATATACAACATAAATTTTTTTGTATGTATCGAAATTCAATTTATTTTTGTTGGATCAAGGACTTCAATATCTAGTGTACTAATATTTTTCAAAAATTTTTTTATAATCTGCTATTTTTCCACATGTGCAGAACAAAGAGCTTGATTTTCGGTGAAAAACCTACATTCACAAGAAATAAAAAATAAATATAAAAATTAAATTAAATTTATTTAAAATTATACTTTTTGGGAAGCTTATAATAAGGACTACATACTTACAAAAAATAAATTTTGAATGAATTCATTTGATCCCCCAAAAGGTAAATCAAAAGTGTTTTTTAGCAACATTTTGATAGGTGTAATGGAAACTTTGTTATATATGTATGGTTTAAAACTAGTGGGGTTCTATCCAAGGGGGTTTGATCTAAGGTGGTTCGATAAAACCCTCTTCAATTGGAATCCTTTAAATGGAAATTTTCAAGGCTTAAATCATTATATTTTCTAAAAATATGTGATTTCAGCAAAAATCAAGATTTCCCATAAATTGTAAACTAGTATTGTGGGATCACCTTGCTTGAAAAAACAAAGGGACATGATTACATGGTGTAGGGCCAAGTCTGGGAGGTACATAGCGAAGTTAGGGTACTAGATCCATGAGGCTATTGTAGAAAAAAAGTGGCCATGCAAGCTTTGTCGGGGTAAATGGGTACTTCTAAAGGTGGATCATTCAATTGGATGGATCTCCCTCATCGACTCTTAACGATAGATAGATTGAAATCTATTTGAATAAAAGGACCAAATTGGTGTGTAATGTGTAATATGTGTGACGAAACGACAAATCACCTCCTATTGAGCTGCCCCTATACTATGCATTGCTGGTATTGATTGCTCAAGAAATTAGATTAGTCTACCTGTAGGAGCAACAACATATGAGATTTCTTTCCGAGTTGGATAAAACTCATTACAAAGAGGCATTTTAGGGTCAATTATGGATTGCTACACCATTGTTAATTATATGAAATATTTGAAAAGAAAGGAACAAAAGGATTTTTCAAGAAAAGGCAATTCAAGTGAAGGAGCTAACTTAACTAACCGAACAGAAAATTGCAGAATGGATGAATTCTCACATTAAGGTGGAAATAAAGTCAAGATTCACAACTTGGGATGAAAAGTGATGAAAAAATAGAAATGGCTAAAGATCACCCCTTTTTCTAGTTTCCCCCAATCCAAAATAGAAACGTAGTATGACAAAATGGAACCTTCCTCCTAGTGGAAGACTGAGGCTGGATACATATGAAGCCTCCAAGCAAAATCCTAAGAAGTCGAGGGCTTGGTGCATCATTCGAGACAATGAAGGGGAACTAATCAGGGCAATTGTGTCAACAAAACTTGAAGACACCACAAACAATGTAGCAGAAATTGAAGGTATTTTAATGGGTCTCATGTTGTACGGAGAGAAAGGCCTAACCAATATAGAACTTGAGTGTGATTCTACGTTTTGCATTAATTCTTTATTAAAGGGTATTAAAGGGTCAAATCGAGAACTGGTGTCTACAACCAAAATTGACAAGGATAAGAGAATTGATGCACGAACAAAAGGTACTTTCGTTTAGTCTGTATATATCATCGGGAATCCAACTATGTGGCATATCTTCTTGTTAATCTGGGCATCAACCAGAGTGAACAAACCATCTTGAGTGACAATGGCTACCCAACCTACAAAAGGCATGGGCATCCAATGGCCTACCATGCCATGCCTGTCCTCTTATCTGCAACTAAAAGGACATCTCGTAGCCACCGCTAGCAACCTACCCGTGCAATCATGTAGCCATCAGATTCTGTCAAGGAAAATTAATAAAATTTTCTCTCGCAAGTAAAATGAAATTACTTTGTTTGCTGCAAATATTATATAATATAATAAGTGAATATATTAGATTATTTAAATTTATTTTGTTATTTATATTATATATTAATTTAATATAATAATATGTACATAAATTTTATTATTATTTATATATTTATAATAAGATTAAGAATATGTATTTTAATTATATATACATATAAATTACATTATTATTTATATATATTAATATAATTTTACCATTATTGTTTTAATATATAATTACATTAAGAATAAATTTTATTGAAATTAAATTAAAAAATTAATAATTAGTAAATAAATTTAAATAGATTATATATATAGTAAAGTGTAAACTAGAATTGTTAAAAAAATTCTTTAAAATTTAATTGATTATTCTCAACATCAACTTTATAGTTAAATTTCAATACTTAAAAAAAATATATTAACACTTGACTTATTTACATGTAATTTTAAAATGAAAATTATGTTCATTTCTTCACTTTTCTAGTGTTAGTGGCTATGCATACAAATCTCTGGTATACATATAAACTATTCTATATTTAAATTCCCTCTTCTTGGATTATTAGCATAGATTTATGTGAAACTTCACTTTTTTTCTTAATTTTATTTTTAGGATGTAGTTATTGATGAATTTTCCAAAACTTTAAATAAGCATGTCCATCTATTTTTGTAATGGCTAAAATGATTAGTTGTGGCTTTTCCTTCTCTATTTTATACAAGAGTATTTCATGAGATTAATTTAGTTAGTTAGAGATACAAATTATGTCCCCAAATTATAGTGCCTTTGTCATATATACATCTTAGTTTCTTAATATTCAAGAATCTATTATCTTAATTATATTCATAGTTGCCAAATTGTTTATTTGTATTTAGAACTCCAAAGGATTCTTACTTGAAAATGGGTTGTCAAAATTAACTAGGACCTCAACTTTGTGGAAATTTTACAAAATGACACATCAATACATAATGGGATAGGAAAAAATAACATGTTTTAGAAAGCTGACAATGAGTGCTACCTATATGTATTTTTTTTTTTATATATATATTGACTTCATTTGACCTTAAAAAAATATGGTGTGAAATGATAAATTTTGATTAGTAAAATGATGTATGAGACTAAACAATATATTTGACATGTAAATTTGTAAATTGATTAGTGAGACATACTATTATACCTCATACCTAAGCCATATGTTTTATGAGATAATATTCAGATGAATTAAATATGACATTTTCTTGTATGGCATCTTGATAGTGTGAATATGAATTTATGTTTCGTTGTTATTTTGGATGTACTGGTAAAGTCAAACTCACACTGTTAGAATGTGATTTGTGAGCACACAATTCAATTAATAGTAGTTATATTTCTTTACATTTCTACCCCTACTAATTGAAATTAAATTTTTGATGTTTGTATGACCTTATGCTAGCTTTCTCATGATATGTTTTTAAAAATCTACCAATTGAATGGTGAAATTTAGAGATTTAAAAAATAAATAATTATAAATAAAAGTGAAATATATAAAAAATAAAATTATTTTGTATAAATTATTTAAGGATGAATTCAAATGTAATAATATATTAGTATATTTAGATATTAGAGTTAAGATAATATAAATAAGTTTTTAAATCAATTTGTATTTATTAATATGTTTAAATGCATGTAATAGAACAAATTATTATAAATTGATATTTTTATAAGTATAAATCATATATGTATAAAATATTTTTATCTATTTTTAAAATTTAGTCTAAATTAATAAAATGATATAAAATAGAGAAAGCCAATTTTTATTTATTTATTATTTTAAGTTTTTATCTATATATATATATATATATATATATATATATATATATATATATATTTATAGATTATTAAAATACCAAATATAAGATATTAAAAACATTTATAAATTATTATTTATAGTTGTTTTCATTTTTTTGAATTTTATTTACATTTTTAAAGAGAATACTTGTAACCCACCAAAAATATATGTAATCACCCTGTTTTAAAATAGAAAAAAATAACATTAATTATTTTTGAACAATAAGTTGGTAACCATCTTGACCTAATTATATATTTTGTGTTTAAATGGATTATTAAATATACTAAAACATATGTGTGATCCTAATAAAATGTTGCTTCCTAATATGTGAGATGTTAGATAAAACTAATAGTGCAATAAAGAGAAACAACAAGATAATAGGGCACCTTAATGATTAGCCTAAGAAAATGAACAATATGAAAGCAAGATAGACAAATAAATTGTTGTTATACCTTCGTGTTGTTGCTTCCTTGGTTGGCCCTTGATGTTGAAGTCTTGTGTGCTCCTTGGATAGCAATGAAATGAAGTGGATGCAAGATGAATTGATGCAATATGGATGCTAAAATGGGTGAGAGCTTGAATGACAATTTTGCAAGAGTTTATTTGCAAAAGACTTGATCTCCCAAAATGAAGGAATTGAAGGGGTATTTATAGGCTAAGTGGAATTCTCTAGAGAATTCAACGGTTGGGATTGATCCAACAAAAATCAAGATGAAGGGTTATGGTGAGTTGAAGACTCACAAGCCCTCACATCTTGACATGTGGAAGGTGAGATGTCTTAGGGTGGAGTGATGTGGAAATGAGGTTGATTTTGTGGGATGAGAAGATTCCTTGGAGGAATAAAAGTGAATTAAAAATTCACAATGATTGGAAGAATCTAGTGGATAAGAGAGGGTCTCCAAAAAGCTGGAGATTTGTCACATGTGGGTGATGTGACAAGTCCAAGGTTCTAGAAGCCCTTGGTACATGTGAAGTGACAAGTCAAGGCTTCTAGAATCTTGCATGGGGGATGGGGAAGACCTTGGGAAGATAAAAGTGAATTAAAAATTCACATGGGGAAGAGGGGAACCTTGGTTGAATAAATGTGAATTAAAAATTCACATGGGGAAGGGAGTCCATACCAAAAATGGTAAGTGGGAAGGTTGACCAGAAAAGGTAAGCCAAATGTGGCTAATGATTCTGATTAAGGTTGTGCAAACACATGATTAAGGTAATTAATGAGAGATTAGAGGCAAGTGGGAGATTATGGAGGATGTGACACTTAATCAAGATTAAGTGGTGCACATCCTAATCACAGATTAATTAATTTAATCCGGATTAGAAGAGGGTTATGGAGAATGTGACAAGGAGAGAGGAAAGAGGAATTAAAAATTGATTTTAATCCAAATGGGTTAAATGACTAAATTAAATAATTTTTCATGTTTATTTAATTTAGAGAAGAGAAGACAAGGGGGTAAGGTAAAGTATTTAATTTATTTAATTAGATACTTTAGGAACCTTAGGCAGAAAATGAAATAATGACTAAATAAATTATTTAATCACTATTAATGAAATAGATGAATAAAGTAGACAATTTTGATCATATGGAAGTGATCAAATTTGGATGTCTACAATATGTATTCAAAAATATGTTTAATAAATTTATAAATTTTATTTCATTGATCTAATTAATTAAAGTGTTAAAAGTTAATAATATTTTATTTTTAACATTGAACTCAAGTGTAAAAGTGCTTTGGATTTAACTATGCGTGTTTTTACATCAAGTTTTAATCACACTAATATAATGTATTAGTATATCATGTTATAAATGAAAACATATTAGTTTAATTAAAATATATCATTAAATTATAAAGGGTAGTGTACCATTTTTTTTCAGTTAAGTCTAAACCTACACTTTATTTTTCATTTCTCTATAAATATTATTAGTCTATTTTTTCCATCTAATTTCTTTTGTGATTTAATCCTATTTCCTCCCCTTACTCCTCTGCTCTCCTACCCTTGGTTTGTTTATTCTCTTGCTACCTCCCTTCCTTTTAAGAGGTTCCATGTGCAATCTATATCCTTCCAATCCTCTTCTTAATGCATCCATAATTCTAATCATAGATTGAACTCTAATTCTTGTGATTGTTATATTCATATTAGGGTTAAATTGAAAGTGATTATAACCATTAATCTATATTTCGGGGCAACCCATAATATATTAAAATTAAATGTAACTCTGATTAGATTAAAACTTTATTCTAACCATGGTCCACTCCCTATAAATTATTATATTTACAATATACTAATAATATATTTAATATATTATTAATTGAACGCTAACCCTAACCCTAATCCGAACCAAAATATAAGCATAATTAAAGGCTAACCCCATCCCTAACTCCAAATGAATCATAATGTCAAACCTAACCCTAATCCTTATTGAATTGTAATAGTAATTGTAACACTATACAAATCCTAACCTTAATCCATCCTAGAACCCTCATACTAATCTAACCCTAACCTTGCAAATTGTATTTCTAATCCTAATTAACCATAACAATAATTGTACACCTATAAGAACCTTGACAACATTGTAATCTTAACCCTAATTAAATTGTAATCTAACCCTAACGATTATAATAATATTATATAAATTATTTTAAAACTATATGATAAGTGCAAGTGTAATTCTTTATTGCATTTTTTTTAAAGATAGATATGTTAGTTATAAATATATATTAATTTAAGAACTTATTTTTATTTCTTATAATAAATTTGTTATATTTTCTTTGTATTTAATTTTGCAATTGTTTAAAATCAGATGTGCACTTATTATGAAAAGTCTTTCTATTAGATGCATATTTAAGTTTTTATATTTTTGCACAATAAAATATTTAGTGAAATCTTAAATTTATAATATTTCTTTATAGATATATATTGATTTTGAATAAAATAGAATATGAATGTTTTTTCCTTTTTGAAATGTTTTCAATTTTATTAAAAAAAATGAATATTTTTTATGATTTAAATATATGAATTTAGAAACATATTTTGTGTAATTGTAAATTTCAGATTTTTGTAATTTAATTTTCTAATTTCTAATTTGAAATCATTAATTTAGAATTTTTAAAAAGAATAATTATTTTTCATTCTTTTATAATTTAATTATTATTCTAGTGTCAAAAAAATATTGTATAATGATATCAAAGAACAATTTTGTTTTTAAAATTATCATATTAATGTATAAACTTATATGCAATAGTAAATTTAACAAAGTTCATTCATACTTAATTATCTAAATTTTAGAAACTTCACATTTTTTCAATATGATATCATGATAAATAATATTTTTGATTGGTAAAGATTGCTTCAATAAATCTATATTAAAAGGAATATCCCATTTTAAACAAAATCTTGAATATTTTATAATTTGAAATATATTAATTTCAAAACTTACTTTTATAAAATTTAGTAAGTTCTTTTATTACATTTCTAAATTTATAATACCAAATATATATTAAAACTTCTAAATTAAATTTAACTTATTTTAATCTATATATTTATCCTATGTGTAATTTAATTTTTGTCTATATATTTATTCCATACAATTTTACTTATTTAAATTTAAATTAATAACTTTATTTAATTTTTTTTAATAGAATAATTAATATATTAAAAATTATTTTAAAAATCTTCTCAATTTAAATTTTACTAATGATTACTATGATGCATCAATATTAAAATAAAGATATTTAAATAATATTGATATTATTTTAATTTTATCTGGATTGCTATGTAAAATATCTTAAGAAGATTATTAAAAATATATAACTTGATAGTTATACATCTTAAAAATTTGTAAAATGAAGATGAGGGGTGATTTTTGCAGGAAAATTAGGTGGGACGAAATTCTCTAGTAGTTGGGGAATAAATTTGCCGGATCCATCTAACATTTTCGAGGCTTGACGGCGGAGGCTAGGGGGGCATGCTACGAATGGCAGTGTCCCTTCATCTGACGGACATCAGAGCAGGTCATGGGTGTGTACTTCATTTGATTCAGGATGGAAGGGCATGGGCATGGCATCGGTTTTGTATGTTGCATAGCCTTTGCCATCTTGAGTTGCCTAGTGTGGGTAATTGGCTGGGACTTCAGAAAGTGCTCTTGTCTGATGTTGAAAAAGCTAGCAATGAGATATATTCTGGGTAAACTGTTTCACGAATGGCAATAAAATCTTGGTAGGGTTTTCCATGTTTGCTACTTTAAAACTGGTAACTACACGTGATCCTTTTTGAAGGTAGCTCACAAGGATAAATACGACCGATTGGGAGGTGTTTGTTCATCATAACATGACAAAGAAAGAAGGGAAGGAGCTCACAGAGATCAATGCCAGTGTAATGCCAAAAGTTTGAGGGTTGTCTCACTTTTTATAGGTCACTGACACAGGAAACATCAATGCCATGATGGGGATCCTTGATGGAGTCACTAGTTCTGGGAGCCATACTTACAATAAAAGAATCTACGAGCTGTTCTTTGGGACAATTGTTAAAGCAATGGGAGATCAAGAGCTGACCTGGATTTGATTCCATCTTTGATCAAACATGTGTTTCGACCACTGCTACTAAAGGAAGTTGGGCGAATGGAGGTTATTTCGAGAGGCAAAAAGATTGTCAACATCTTTGAATCTGTAGTTGCAAGGTGAAAATGGATAATTGCTAAGGCGTTATAGCTCTTTTGGGAGGGTATCATTAGGAATTGTCTATGCAGCCCTCAAAATGACCATTTGATCGTATTTATTGATTAATGAAAATTAAAGATATAATGCATTCTTTATTTTTAATTAATTAATAAATACGTCAAGTGACTGTTTTGAGGGCTGCATAGACATGGAAACTTTTCAGTTTTATTAGAGTCATTATGGCGACCTCCTTACACCTGAATGAACAAAATATCTGGACGAATGAGCTTGCTAATTGTCTCATTTGCCTCAAGGTGTGGAAATTTTGAAAGTGTAGAACTGTTATGTAATCTTCGTTTTTGATATAAATAAAGCCCGACATGTCCCTTTGACAACACTTTTCTATAAAAAATTATAAATACAATAAAAAAATATAATAATTATTAACTATAATACTTTTATATTTGCATTTAATAGTTTTAATATAAATATAATATATAATAATAATATTATAGTTTATATAATAATAAATATAATTACATTATATATGCTTTAATTTAATATTTGATATACTATATGTTATGGTAATTTAATTTATACAATAGAAAATATACTAATTATTAACTATACTACTTTTAAATTATATTTAATTTAATTTGCAATATTATAATAATAAATATAATTTAATTTGTATGGTACAAAATTTATAATAGATGTTGTATTATATTTATGTGTTAATTTAAGTTTCAGTAAATAAAAATATATTAATTAATAAATAAAATATTTTTTATTTATATTAAGTAACTATTATTATAAAATATAATATATGATATTATATGCAGTAATAATTATAATTATATTATATTTAATGTAATTTGTATTATATAAAATATAATAATTTATATTTATATTTATTAATTATTATTATAAAATATAATTACATTATACATAATGTAATTCAGATAATTACATATAATATATTAATTATAAAGTTGAAATTTTACTTTTTCACATGTTTATCTGTTTCAAATTTTCAATCATGTAGTTTTGCTATCAATGTTTTTTTTTTGTCCCTCCAATAGTCGTATCCCACATGTCATTCACTGTCATTTCCAGCTTTAAGTCAGTTTTGCTGACAAATTTTCTTCCCGGCCTTAAGTCGATTGACAGGCATTGTGATTGGAGCGCAAAACACGAAACAAACAGACAGTGTATCGTCGAATATAATTATTGCAGCCTGCAAAAGACAGCGTACGTTGCCTCATCGAATTCCGTCGGATACAGCAGTGTTACCATGAATCGATGGATCGGATGCAGCAGTGTTACCGTGATGCGATGTTAACGGCCCAGATGATTTAAATCCAAAATACAAATTGGGGACCACTGGCGGGAGGAGATTCAAACTGGTGATACACAAGTCATCCAACGTGATACATGTGAGAAGTTATCAACACTGCGGTCAGGCCAATAGGAGGTGCCTCGATTCGTCCCTATAAGACTTGGCCCATTTTTCATCTATCCTCCCACATAAACATAAACTCCTGTTTCTTCCTCTTCTTCTTGTTTGCTAATAATGGCGAACGCCTCTGTTGCCAGATTCGTATTGATCTTGGCTGCCATCGCTGCCCTATCGTTGGGTACTGCTGAAGGTGAAGGCACACGAAAGCCATACATTGTTCACGTACTCAAGTCCGCCAAACCCAGCCATTTTACTTCACACCAGAAGTGGTATGCTTCAATGCTTGACCGGGTCTCGCAATCAGATCCGAATGCAAGGGAGTTGTTATATACATATCATACTGTCTTGCACGGCTTTGCTGCGACGCTGAGCAGCGCAGAGGCTGAAGCCATGGAGAGTATGGACGGGTGCTTAGCAGTGATTCCGTCCTCTGTTCATCAAGTAGAGACCACGCACACACCTGACTTCTTGGGCCTTGCCGGCCCCTCTGGAATATGGTCGAAATACTCTAATTACGGCAAAGATATCATCGTGGGCGTGATTGACTCAGGCATATGGCCTGAGAGCAAAAGCTTCACTGATGCAGGCCTTGGACCCGTTCCCGCTAGATGGAAAGGCAGTTGTGAAGTTGGGCAGAAGTTCAACTCCTCAAACTGCAATAAGAAAATCATCGGAGCTCGATACTACTTCAAAGGCTACGAAATGAAACTCAATACTAGCATTGATCCAATCTCTGAGTACAAATCTCCTAGAGACAGTAGTGGCCATGGGACACACGTAGCTTCTATTGTTGCGGGAGCTCCGGTAGATGTTTCCAGCTGGTTTGGTAATGGAAAGGCGAGAGGGGTGGCCCCTCGAGCCAGGCTGGCCATCTACAAAGCGTGCTGGAAAAAGGGTTGCGTCGACGCGGACATAACTGCTGCGATTGATCAAGCGATCGCTGATGGTGTCGACATCATTTCAATCTCAATCAGTTCTCAAGATCTGCCTTTTTACAAAAGCACAAGGGCCATTGCAGCATTCGGGGCCATAAAAAATGGTGTTCTCGTTTCTGCCTCGGGAGGAAACAGCGGACCATTTTCATCTACTCTGAGTAACACACTGCCATGGATTACGACTGTGGGCGCCAGCAGCATCGACAGAGCTTTCCCTGCTTTTGTACAACTGGGCAATGGAGCGACATACAGAGGCACCTCCACCTACAAAGGAGGAGATGGAAAGTTGCATGGGCTCTTCTCTCTGGTGTATCCCTCCGCCACCAACAGCTCAAAGCGTTGTCTTGAAGGCAGCCTCGACCCCAATGTGGTGAAGGGTAAAATAGTGCTGTGTGAACAGTTATTGACTTCCAAGAATCCAGATGAGAACCGTGCTATGGCCAAGGGGGACGAAGTGGCGAGAGCAGGCGGTGTAGGAATGATTGTTGCAAATGAAGTGCATCTCGGAGCACAACAGCGGATTACCGAACCTAATAACCAGCCCTCTAATAGTCTGCCCTCTATGACCATCAGTTTTAGAGCCGGTGAAGGAATAGAATCTTACATCAACAGCCCGTTGAATAATGCAACGGCCGCAATGAACATCACAGGCTTGACTGTTGTTGGGAAAAAAATAACTGCTCCCATAGTCGCTGCGTTTTCTTCTCGGGGACCGAGTAAAGAGTATCCACTTATTCTGAAGCCTGATATGATTGCTCCGGGCCTCAACATTTTGGCAGCCGTGGGAGATGGTTACGAATTTTACTCAGGGACTTCAATGGCCTGCCCTCATGTGAGCGGCGTTGCAGCGCTGATAAAAGCCGTGCATCCCATGTGGAGCCCCGCTGCCATAAAATCTGCTCTAATGACTTCTTCTTACATTCTTGACAACGCAAAGCAGCCCATCAGTGATTCATATACCATGCTGCAAGCTGACCCTTTTGCTATGGGTGCAGGTCACATAAATCCCCAAGCTGCTGTGGATCCTGGACTTGTCTACGATATGGAACCTCAAGACTACATCAACTTTCTCTGCTCTCTCAACTACACCAAACAACAAATTGCTCTACTCACCAATGAGGCCTGCCCCAGCTCCAGTTTGGAAGCCGCAGATCTCAATTATCCCTCATTTTCAGTGGTTTTTCAATCAGGCAGTCAACCTGTTCAGGTGAAAAACAGAATACTGACGTACGTGAGCAGCACTGTGGATGTTGTGTACAAGGTGAGTGTGAATAGCCCTCTTGGCGTGAAAATGAGCGTGGAGCCACATCAATTGAATTTCACGACACTGAACGAGCAAGCCAAGTATAGTGTGAAATTTGAAAATGAAGGGACAGCCAAAGCTGGCACAGTCGGATTTGGAGAGATAACGTGGAATTCTCTCAATGGAGGGAAACACATTGTTCGAAGTCCAGTCGTCGTAGTATTTTGAAGTTCCATCCTATTGCTAGACCATTCAACTAGTAATACCACTAAATGCTTTTGGTCTGCTGTAGCTTAGCTTTCCTCTTAGCTCTGTCTGTTTTTCCTTGTATTCTCAACCATATTTGCGCATAATACAGAAAAAAAAACACCAGTTATATCGCTTTCGAGGCACGATTATTGCATAAAGATGCACGAATCTCACTTATGCATATGTTTTTTCTTTGAAAAAGTATTTATATATTATTGTAATAGGGAAGTTTGCATATCCACGTCTATTTCTATTTTAGATTTAAGTGTATTCTGAGGTAATATTTAAATACAATAAATAATATAATATTGTGTGAAGTTGAATTTATTTTTATATTCTTTTATTTGTTTATACACACATTCTAATATATTTAGTCATTTCTTATTCATTCACACAAACATTTTTGTAAATTCGTTTTATTTACTATTTATAACACTTTTCAAACACTTATCTTTATTTAATTGTTTGCTACTTTAATCTAGCCACTACTTTATTCTAAAATAAGTATGCAGATGTAAGATAATAAACCTATATTTTTTAAATTTTAAATTTAAAACTTCAGATTTAAATTTGGTTAGCTAATCTCCTTTGCCCCTCTATCTTCTCTTTTTATCTATCTATTTATAACACTTTTCAAGCACTTACCTTTATTTAAAGTTGTTTGCTGATTTAATCCGACAACTACTTTATTCTAGAATAAGTATGCAGATATAAGATAATAAACCTATCTCTTTTAAATTCAAAATTAAAATATAAAACTTAAGATTTAAATTTGATTAGCTAATCCTCTTTACCCCTCTATCTTGAGCCAACTAAACATACTTTAAAATAAAAGTATTGAGTTTCATTAAATATCCATATGATAAGATCTAAATAATGATGTATAGTACATTCATTCTAATCATCCCACGATCAAGTGTTCAACTAATAATATCACTTAGAGTTTTGGACTGATATAACTTTGAGTTTTGTCAAATAAAGAGAGCACCCTCTATAGCTTCACTTTTTGTTGACTAGAGGGTTGTCCTCTATAACTTTGATTTCTACCGAGTAGAGGGATGTCCTTTGTAGCTTTACTTTTTATTTTGTAGAGGATTGTCCTTTGTATCAATTTTTTTTCCCTCCCTTGTTGCTTTGTTTCCTTGTATTCTCAATTATATTTCCACATAACACACTATATTTAAAAAACAAAAAACTAGTACCACTTTAAAATAATTGCACCTATCTAAGGAGAAAATTTAGCTTATGACACATCATTATCATGTTGAGATGTACACATCTACCTTATCTCTATGCTTTTTCTTCAAAAGGATGTTTATATATTATTGTAATAGAGAAATTTGCATATCCACATCATTTTTTATTTTAGATTTGAGTGTATTTTGAGGTAATATATATATATATATATATATATATAATAAAAAATATAATACTTTGTCAAGTTGAGCTTGTTTTTTTCTTTTGACAAAAGGTGAAAAGCCTAAACGATTATATTAATATAAAGTGAAAATACATAAGGGCATGTTGATGCCATTAGAGAATACATATTGAAGCTTACAAGGGGATCAAAGCCAAACAACTTGTCCCATAAAAATGTGCAAAAATGTAGAGAAGTCAAACCAAGACCTAGGCCAAATAATAAAAGTAATCTAAACACACTTGTAGTGTAGGAAAATGCATACCCTTGCATTTTCACACTTGTTTGGGCCCACCTTGTTTTATTTATCCTTATTTATGTCTTAAATGGTCTTATTTTGCATCCACAAGCCTAATGAACTACATCTTTTTATGGCTAATCTCGATTAACTCTAAAGGATAAATGATAATTTAATGATTATGTCTGAGTGTCCCTAACTTTTGGGCTGGGACTAAGGTGCCACCTAGGGCGTCTTTGTCCCCCAAAAGTCTTGGGACCCTGATTTCAAGTGTGCCTTAAATGGGCCCCCTTTTGGAGTTTGTGCCCCAAGTTTTCAGGACTTGGGACTAAGACGCCACCTAGGGTGTCTTAGTCCCCCTTAAGCTTTTTTTCAAGATTTAATTTCAAATCTTGGTGGGATTTAGCCTCTTTAAATTAATGAATTCCTATGTCGGCTTGTTGTGGTGTAATTTCAGGATATAAAGCATGGATAAGTATAAATGTAAGGTTCTTTAATTCTTTTTCATCTGTCTTTTGTGAGAGCATTCATAATAGAATATTTGAGTTTACAAGAGCATTCAAAAGAAATTCTTCAAGCATCATATCAAGGATATTGTTGCATCATGTTTGTTTTTGTGCTAACAATTGTGATGTAGAGTTTATGTTTCAAGAAAGTGTTTCATGCAACATCTACACCATTCAAGGAGTTAAGAACCACATCCATCATAGCCATTTCAAGCATATTTGCAGCACCTTGTTACAAGGGTTTGGTGAGTTGCAACATAGTGTTTTGTTCATTCATCATTTCCCTCCATTTTATTCTATTTCAAGGTTTAATTACGGGTATGTGCAAGATAATGATGGGCCAAAAAGTTGCGATATCTAAGGGATATGATGGCCCATGTGGCTGGCAACTTTTTTTTAACCCAAAATTGATGAAACGAAAAGGGTTTTTAAAGGAGATTCTCAGCTTTCCACCAATAGAAATTATATTTTACTTTGAATTTAATAAATAATTAATATTCATTTTCTGTTTGAATTATGACTAAAGTCTTGATTGATAGGCTGATTGAAAAACATCTATAACTTTCAAGCGATATCACATTTTTTGAATCTGAAATATGCGTCACATTCTATGCTTTGCATACTATAGGATTTAAAAAAATTAAATTGAATTTCATGAAGTTTTGACCAAGTTAAAGTGGTTAGACATACGATTTTTTATATTTTTTAAAATTTGTAATAAAAAAATCATAATTAATTATTTACTTGGAAAAAATTTACAAAAAAATATGCATCACATCGAGACATGAGTCCCCTACTTATATCTAAAATCTTATAAAAAAATATTATCATTTTATTGTGGTTAGGGTGGTCAGATAGACACCTACTTCTTATTTTTTCCCTGAAATTTAAGTACTACTGCATTGAAATTTCAAATTTTCACCAAATAGATTTTTTTTAAAAATAAACCTAGTAGTTTAGAAAATACATTCAATTTTATATTGATTTTATTCTTACATATTTTTGAAATAATATAGGTAACTTATTCAAATTTTTACGTCAAGTTGCCTAACTCTGATTTTTTGAATTTTATTGCCACTTAAGGGCCTATTTTTTCCATTATGATCCTGCACATACCCTTACCAACAAGGGTTTTGACCAAGGCAAACCCTCATTCACTAAAAATCAACAATATTATCTTGCAAGTTTGTGTTTGTAGATTTAGGTTGAATATTTGAAAATCATTTGAAGTGCAAAATTTGAAAGTCACAAAGTTGCATTGCAAAGTTGTCATCTTCACGAAAACTCACCTACATGTCAGATTTGAAAATTTCAGGACTTGATATTCGAGAAGAAGGAAGTGCAGAACTTGAGCCTCAGGATCACATTCAAAGATTTCATAAATTTTAGATGGGACTAAGTTGCCACCTAGGGCGTCTTAGTCCTCCCGAAGGTATTTTGCAAAGATTCTTCTAGATCCAGTTTCGACATCTGAAAATTCCACATCTGTCCCGAAAAACAACAACGAGACTAAGACAACAGTAAGGGTGTCTTAGTCCTCCCCAACATATTTTGACATCTTTGCATTTTTAGAATCCTCATTACATCTCCAAACTTCACAGGTACACATTTCCTAACTTCTTGTTGCATATCTTCATCATTTGACTTGCATTACTAGGTTTTGTTAGTTGAATGTTAAGTTGTCTTTTCTAAGCTTTTACTTGGGGGTGAACCCCTCAAAGCCTAAAAGAACCCTTCATAGGTCTTCCTTTTTGAGAATTGATTCACCTTTAAGGTTGATATTCAATCCAATTAGGTTTCCTAGGACATTATTTAATGACCTAAGGAAAATAGGGGTGTTCTATGACCTAGGCCATAAAGCATATCCCCATTTTTTCCTTATGGTTCATTTTGGTTAATCCAACCTTTTAAAACATTCATTTTATGATTTGTGGTCAATTTAAACCCTAGATCTAGGTTGCATTCATTCTTGCATTGCATCTTGCCTTAGTGAAAGTGCATCTAGGAATTCTCATATTTGCATTAGTGAAAGTGCATATAAGTTGCATTTTTGCTTTCTTGCATCATTTTATCTCATTGAAAAACTAAAAAGTGCAAATTGTTAATCATCCTAATTGTATTTAGAAACATTTCTATTGCATTCAACTTTGCATCAAATTTTATGTCATTAGTTTCTTTTTCTTACATTCATCTACATAACTTTTTGTTTCCAAACATCAAGTCCTTGAGTAGGCAACTTGGGAACATTGTGAACAACTCAAAATTTTATTTTATTTTTCTTAAAAAATCCTTACTAGGACTAAAACACCCTTCTTGGCATCTTAGTCCCTCTGTGGATTTCTGGCTCAAAACCCCGTCTGTGTTGGTTTATTTTTATTTCACTTTTTGGAACTCCAAAATCTAACCAATATGACCAAGAAGTCCTTATTGGTGTCTCAGTCCATGTTGAATTTGAATTTGTAGGTTTTTAGGATTTGATATCGTTTTTCTATGCTTCAGTTGGCTGCCTTCAGTGTTTTGTTTTAGTTTGCAGAATTGTTGTTATTCTAATTTCTTTCATCTCAAGTGTAATTGCAAGCATATGATGTTGTGTTCATTGCACTTTCTTTATTTTATCCCTTGCATGAGTTGTACTACTTGGTGTCCTACTGCTAATACTGTGGTTAGACGAAGTGCGAGACTCATGGCATCCCGTGATAAAACACTCGTTGTGGATCTTGGGTTATCAAGCTCTCTTACTCCTAGTGTTGGTACTAGTGTACTAGGTATGGACCATACCTTTGATACCTCTTTTTCTATGCCCACCTTACCTACAATTGCTATTCCAAGTGTTTAAACAATGGTTGATCATATCCCTCAAGAAAACATAATGAAAATGTATGAAGACTTAGCCCATTTACAAGATAGCATGAGTACTGAAAACATTTCCAACATTGTTATACCTGCCATAGATAGTATTCACCGCATGATGGAAAGTGATGAAGGACTGGAATTTGTGTGAAACATGGCTCACATCTTTGGAAAACACCTTCCTTCTACCACCAGTGGCACCAAACTTCAAACAATGTGCAAAACCGGGGTGAAACTCAAATTCCTCCCCCTTCAACCATAACCTCCATGCCCACCTATAAAAATCCTTAAGTGACCATCATAATGTAACTAACTAGCAATACCCTTCCTACCTTGAACATTTTCGCTAGTGCTCCTTATACCTATGTGGCATCTAATCTTATATCTCCTCCTGTAAGAAATCCATTCACTGGTCCATCCAACCCATACACACTACCACCATATTCACCTCCATCTAAAACCATAATCAATGAACCTATCATTAACCACCTCTTACAAAGCCTTTCATCCATTCAACATCAAGTTTCCACCATAAATCAAAATCGAAATGGTCCACCGTAGTACTATGTCAAAAGAAACCCACTATCTTTGGATATATTGAGAACTCCGGTGCCACAAGGTATAGAGATACCTAGATTTGAGAAATATGAAGGAAAGGGAGATCCCACTAATCATGTTAAAACCTTTACTACTTTGTGTAGTGACTTTATCCTTGAGGATAAACTTTTGACTAAGATTTTTCCCTGATCCTTGAAATACATTGCCTTGGACTAGTTTTTTGTATTACTGAATAACTCAATTCATTCATTTAATAAAAAATTTGAAGCCTTTATTAACCATTTCCAAGAGCATGTGGTTCCTAAAATGACTTTAGCCGATTTGATGAGATGCAAGAAAAATGAGGGTGAAAAATTCTTACCAATCGCTTTATTCCCAAAACGGTGTGAAGATTCTCGATTCTCACCTTGAAAAGATGAACTCATAGAGAATTTACAAAGTAAGATACGAGACAAACTTACAATGATGAAATTACCTTCCTTCATGCACTTATGCACTACCCTTTGAGATTATATTAATTCTGTAGGTAGTTGTGAACCAAAAACCACCTCTACCTGTCCTGAAAAAGTCTGAATCCTCAAACCAAAACACCTACCAACCTTTTAAAAGACAAAATAAAATTTTCCTTAAATTAAATTCTACTTCCCAACCTACCCAACAAGTTGATACCCAAGTAGTTGCTATAAAGAAGAGTAATCCTTATATCTTTTGGGATCCACAAAGATAATTTACTCCTTTACCCACCACACTCCAAAAAATCTTAACTCAACTATTAAACAGGAACATGCTTACCTCCTGTTTGACCTCTTGAACCTAGCAAGTTGTTGCCTCTAAGCTTTAGACACAATTCCTATTGTTCTTATCACTAAAAAAAAGATAAGATGCAAAACATTGCAAGCGTCTAAAACATATTGTGCAAGACTTTAATATTCAAATTGGAGGTGTGAATGACAAAGGAAATAAATTTGTAGCTCCTCCTAACCAAAACTTGCAAATATTTACCAATCCCATGCCTAACCACAATATTTCATTTGTTAAGGCTAGTGAAACTAAGCCCGATGTGATGAATGTTGACACAAATGATGATAACATGAGCAATAATGAACAAAATCCTATGGATACTAGTGACCAAAGTCCTATTAATACCATGATAGGAGTGATTGACATCGAGCCTCATAAACAAAAAACCATAATTTTTATTGATATTACTTTCTCTTCAGACGAAACAATAAAAAATGCCCCCGATGGTCCTCTTTACATAGCCGATAGAATCAATGGCAGACCCACTTCTAGGATTTTAATTGAAACCATCTATGGAGAGAATGTGATCACAAAATAAATCTTATATGTTCATGAACTTGCTCAAGTTAGATATGATAAAACGAAAGCAAGGATTAAAATGCATGATGGTTTTTCTTGTGCTAGGTTCGGCTCGATCACACTCCCTTTACAAGTAAGACCGAAGAAATTAAATTTAACATTCTCTATCATCTCTAATTCAGATCAATCTCATGTGAAGTTAGGCTATAAATCGATTTTATCCGTGAATGCGGTCCCATTCATTGTCCACAAATTCTTAAAGTTTTCAAACAAAAATGAAATATTCACTATGAACCATAGTAGCTTTAGACCTTCATCTTCCCATAGCAATTTTTTCTTAGACTATTTTTTGCCTGAGCTTATGGAACCTAGAAGACCCCGTGAGAACTGATGAGACCATTCACATTCCATTTTATGCCATATATTAGTGTTTTTTCATATGCCTTTATAACCATTTTTATATGGGTAAATGCACAAAGTTGGGTCTATGAAATGTGGAAGCTTTTGCCTTAGTCGAAAAAATGAAATCGGCTAAGCAAAAACAGGATCTCGAGCTTGAATCGAAAACGAGATCCCACTTTTTGAAAAAAAAGATCCCATTTACTCGAGGGTCCCGAACCAACGGAGAGGAAACGAGATCTCGGTTTGTAAAGAACGGAATTCCAATTTGTAAAAATCGGGATCCTGTTTTTTAAAAACCGGGACCCCGTTTCGTAAGACTATTTTATTTTTTTAAAATGAAGCAATCTTCATTTTCACCTGCATGCACGAGATCCAGGTTTGAGAGCGACAGTGACTACCAAAAGACCTCCAGGTACTCGTACTCTTCCTCTTTTTTTTTTTTGCATTTTTACATTCAAAATTGAAATTGTTGATAAATTTAATGTTTCTAGCATGTTTATTTCAATTTTTATTTCCATTTTAAGCATGTTTATTTCATGTTATTTTTGAAATAAGAAATTCTAGAAATAGATTAAAAAAATACATCAAATTGTGAAGATTTTCAATAGAAACAAAAAAAAAAAACTTGAATTGTATTTAGAAACAAAATTTAACTTTTGAAACTTGAATTATTTGATGATATAAAAAAAAAAACCCTAATTGAAATGAAACAAAAAAATTGCATTTCAAAACCCTAGAAATTGAAATAAATTGAAAATTTGCATTTAGAAACCCTAATTAATCTTTTTGAAATCTCGAATTCAAATCAAAGCAAAAAAAAAAAGGAATTTCAAAACTCTAGTCTGAATTGAAACTAAAAAATTGTATTAAAAACCCTAATTGCTTAGAAATTGAAACCTTGAATTGAATTGAAACAATAAAAATTGTTAAAACCCTAAATTGAAATCGAACAAATCATTTTGAGTTTGAAAACCCTAATATTCGAGCTAAGAAAATTCTTTTGTATTGCTTAAATCTTTTAAATTTGATTTGCATTGTATGGATAAAATGATATATTAAATTTTAGTTTCAATGTTAAATTATAATTAGATTAGAAAAACTTTCCATTTTTTGTGAAATGAGTACATTATTGCTATATGAATTTTCATTTAGAACTATCTTTTATATGAATTTTGATAATTAATTTAGGTCAAATAATTAGTCTATTAAAAAGATGAAATAAAAATAAAACAAAAATTAAAACACAAGCTAAATTCTAAATCTAGCTTCATCTAGGGTCTATTAAAAACCTTAAGTGAGGATTAAATTCAAAATCTAGCTTCATCTAGGGATCTAGGGTTCTTGAATTGAAGTTGAACTACTTAAGAATAAATGTGGTATTTTGATGAAATGTAAATTAAATTAGGGATGGTAAATAAATCAGCTCTCTTTAAAAAATATAGATGTCTATTCTATTGGAGAAAAAATAAGGCTTTTGAACAATTAATTATTAGAAATTAAGATTTAAGTTATAATCTATTTTGAAGAAAAATAATGGTAAGAAATATATAAATTAATTTAAAGAATAGAGTTTAGGACATATGCATAATATTTAGTTTTTGTGAAATTAAATGAGAGGGTTACTTGACACATAGAAATTACTTCTATTAGAAATGAAGATTTAAGTTATTAAGTAGTGGCATTTAAAAACACCTAGGGGCACTGAGTGTTGGATCTCAATTGTCATGTTCTCATAGGTTAGCCCTCATGATAAGATCAAGTTCATGATTATGGAAATTATTGAGGAGAATAGTATTCAAACTTGGAAATGGTGATGCATAATTAGATTAAATTTAGGTCCTCCAATTGAAGTGTTCCTATCATAGAGTACTTTCAAAAATTTAAATGATTTGTGAATAATGATCAAGTGTAATTAAATGATAAAACAAAGACAATTGAATGCCTTCGAATATTAAGAAAGTTTAGTTGGCTCATAATGTATTATTAAATGTGTAAGGGATGGAGAATTTTGAATTTAAATTTTTAAATTTTAATGATTAAATCCATGGTTTAGGATTTACCATATATATGTACTTAGAGTATTGGTCTAGGATTTAAATTTTTGCACTAGTTACCTAGACACTAAATAATCTAAATATTTTTGTTTTCTAAGTTCTTTTAGGTTCTTTCAATTACAAACAATCTAAAATAAAATACTTTCAATTCAAAATTAACTAATTTTATATTATACATATTTTGTATCATAAAATTCATTTAATAAAAAAGAGATTAGGGGAGAGGGGCCAGTAGTCGTGCGGGCTAACTTCGTCAGCATGTAACGATTGACTAGAATATCATAGGACCTTTATTTAAAAAAAAAAATGTAGACTAGTCTCTTATCTATCTATAACTAAGGTTTGGAGGTGTGACTCATCATGCAACTTGCCACATCAGCGCATCTACTCAGAAGTGTCCAAAATTTGACTTATGAAAGGTTTGACCAAAACTTCATCATGCTATCCCTAATAGTCAAACACAAAATATCATTTGTTGCTTGTAATAATATCATATTTTTATTTAAAATAAAACTTATATGCAACTTAAATGGACTAAATACCTATTGGTAACCATAAATTTTTGTTTTATCTACCTTTTATATTTAACACAAATGGACCAATAGTTGAACACATAAAAACTATTTGTTGTTATAAAAACAACACATAATTATTTAAATTACAACTTATATCAAACAAAAATGGACCAATAGTTGAACATTAAAACTTTTTGAAAATCCTTCACATTTATTGAAAAAATATATGGTTTTTATTGTGCTCACCTTTTATATTTGTGATAGGACAAACTATCAATATTAAATATTTCAATGCTTGTACATTGCTACCCCAATAGTTGTACACATAAGAACAATGTTTGTTCATATGATAGCAATACTTGTTTAAATGAGTGTCTTATTTTATCAAATAAACATTTAATTTTATAAATGACACATTTATACTGGATAGTTTAGATATTTTGTTTGAGACAAAAAAATATTTATTTCACTTGTTCATGAATGTATTTATGTTTTTTTTACTTGAACAACTATTGGTCTCATAATGTCACATATTTGGTAATATTTTGTTTAATATGTGAAATGAATATATACAAGATATAATATTAATTCATTCTAGTATTGATATGAATAATCACAATTGACTGCATGCACGACAATTGACTCCTCTCCCCTAATAACATGAACTGATTTATGATTTTGTTAATATAGAACTTTTAACAGCCTAGACGGCCCACATAACTACATTTAATCTTCATATATTCCATTCGAAAATGACATGTCCCTCCAATAGTCATATCCCACATGTCATTCACTGTCATTTCCAGCTTTTAAGTCAGTTTTGCAGACAAATTTTCTTCCCACCCTTAAGTCGATTGACAGGCATTCTGATTGGAGCGCAAAACACGAAACAAACAGATAGTGTATCGTCGAATATAATTATTGCAGCTTGCAAAAGACAATGTACAAACACAATGTCTGAAAAATATTAAGCAGTTAATCTGTTCAGGTGAAAAACAGAACACTGACGTATGTGAGCAGCACTTTGGATGTTGTGTACAAGGTGAGTCTGAATAGCCCTCTTGGCGTGAAAATAAGCGTGGAGCCACAGCAATGGAAGTTCACGACACTAGGCGATCACATAACCAGATCTCTTCCATCAATGGAAGTGATGGTAGGTGGATTGAATCTGTCTAAGATATACAAAATGAAGCTACGATTTTCATAATAACTATTGGCTCTGAATAAACGCATGGGAATATTTGAACTATGGAAGCATTCTAAACAACGTTCAAAGGTTAATATCATGCAAGGAGAATGAAGAACTCATGGTGCCCTTTACATTGGAGGAAGTCAAAATTGTCGTGTTCCAGCTTCATCTAGATAAGTCCCTTGGGCCTTATGGTTTTCATGCGTTATTTTATCAGAAATGTTGGCATTTCTTAGAAAATGAAATATGGGAAATAATTGAAGAATTTAGGTGCAAGAAGAGATTTGTTAAGGAAATAAACAATACTATAGTAGCTTTAATCTCTAAAAAAGAAGCCTGTGAAAGATTTGGTGACTTTCGTCCAATATTTCTTTGTAACACCATATATAAAATCATGTCAAAAGCAATGGAAAATAGGTTAAAAAAGATACTAGATCAGATTATTTCAAGCAATCAAAGCAGATTTACGCTTGGTAGGGACATAGTTGATAGCATCATCATGGCCAATAAAGCTCTTCACATAATCAACAAAGATAGACAACAAAGCATGATGATCAAGTTTGACATGAGCAAAGTATATGATCGTGTGAGGTGGAGATTTCTAATAAAGGTGATGGAGCAATTTGGGTTTTTGTAAAGAATGGCTAGAAATGGTCTTCTTTTGTATAACTACAATTAGATATTCTATATTGGTCAATTATTCCCCCTGTGGGTTTTTTCAGAGTTTGAATGGTCTAAGGCAAGGGGATTCGTTTTCCCGTTTCTATTTGTTATAATGGCTTATACTCTTAATAGGCACATTGAGAATGTTTGAATTCAAGGTAAATGGAAAGGGCTATAGATAGTGTGAAAATAGAACCCACCGCTTATCTATAATTTGTAGATGATACGGTTCTCTACAAAGAGGTTTCACTAAGAAGGCGAGGTTATTAAATCTTGTATGGAAGAGTATGTTGAAATCTCTATGCAGTAGGGGAAAAGACTCAATTGTCGCCCATGATCCAATACCTGTTCACTTCTTGTTCACCTGACCCCCCAATAACCGTTTACATTTTAGTCATTACAATGTTTTAATTATGCCAATAAAAATTTACAAATTACACCAATATATGTTCACTACTGAATGTGTAGTTGACAAAAAAATTTAATCCCACATTGAAAACTATTGAAAACACTTTAATTTTTTGTGGGTTTTTATTGTTTGTCTAATGAACGGGTACTGGCGAAGTGGTAAAGATGTTTGGGGCAAAGGTTTTAAAACACCCTTTTTGAACACCTTTCGCTTTACGGGTTCTACAAGGTGCATTTTAAATACCCAGAAGCCAATTTTTTCTTTTTAAGGTCTTAACTCGCTTATGAAGAAGCCCAATTTTTTTTTTTTGAAATTGAACCTATTTTGCACTTTGCACGAATGCGCAAAGTTAGCCCTGACGGCTACTGGTAATTTTTTCATGCAAGGAAGAGTTTACAGAAAAAATTCCCTTTGTCTTGGGTTTTCCAATTGATGTCACCTCGTTCAAATACCTCGGTGTCCCAATTTTTAAAGGCATTGTGAGATCATGTCTCTAGGAACAAATAAATGATAAATATAAAGATAAGTTCTTGAGTTGGCATGGCAAGTGGCTAACTCGGGCAAGGAATATCATAATGATTAAAGTCGTCTTAGTTGTGATTCCAATCTACAATATGTCTTGTATGTAATTGATTGCCAAAGCGTCTTCATACTTGGAGATTACCTTGAAAAGATTCCTATGGGATGGATCTAACAATCAAAGAAGGATGCCTCTAATTCATTAAGATAATGTATGTAAACCACAGAAGGAAGGGGGTGCGGGCATTATAAATCTAAAGGCATAAAACCTAGCTTTGAGAGTCAAACTCATATGGAAAATGTATTAGACCCCTTCCAAAATATGGTGCAAAGTCATGCAAAATAAATATCTAGACTATGAGGCCTTAGAGAGGATCTTAACTATTGAAAATTTTAATGGTGGATCACATATATGGAATTTTATGTTTAGTTGTAGACATATAACCATATATCATCTAACATGGCAAGTCAATGATGGTAACACAACAAACTTCTAGCTTGATTCATGGGGTAGTTATAAACTATTTTCGATTGGTCAAAGCTAGAAGCATGTATGCACATTCTCTGTAACTCGATTGGCAAACATGTTCGAGACTATGTCACATATGATGGGTGTGAGGCGAGTGAATGGATAGATTTCCATTCACTCCCCATTGATGAATCAACCAAAATACAGTTAACAGAGGTCATGAGTGTGAGATCTACATGCTGGGTGATCCCACAATACTGGTTTACACTTTTTGCCAAATTAGACACTGAACTGATTTTTTCTAACTAAATCTTCACTTTCAAGCACCTATAGTGGCTAAACCGTGAGAAATTTGAAGATGATGCAAACTAGTGATTTGTGACATTTTGTTTGTAGATTTAAAGTATATATTTTTTTACTTTTTTTGAATCAGATTATACTTCTTTTTCCGTCTCCTTCAAAAACTAGTTTTTTTCACTAAACACCATTTTTTAGGAGTGATGATCATTGTATACAACATTATTTTTTTTCCATGAAGGATAAAATTCTATTTTTTTCGAATTTAGATTTGTAACTACGATATCTAGTGCTTTCATTTGGTTTCATAGTGCTTTATTGAATATTTTTTCCTTAATCAAGTTTCGAAGTCAAACCAATTACAATTTAGACATAGGCGGACTATATACAACATAAATTTTTTTGTATGTATCGAAATTCAATTTATTTTTGTTGGATCAAGGACTTCAATATCTAGTGTACTAATATTTTTCAATTTTCTTTTTATAATCTGCTATTTTTCCACATGTGCAGAACAAAGACCTTGATTTTCGGTGAAAAACCTACATTCACAAGAAATAAAAAATAAATATAATAATAAAATTAAATTTATTTAAAATTATACTTTTTAGGAAGCTTATAATAAGGACTACATACTTACAAAAAATAAATTTTGAATGAATTCATTTGATCCCCCAAAAGGTAAATCAAAAGTGTTTTTTAGCAACATTTTGATAGGTGTAATGGAAACTTTGTTATATATGTATGGTTTAAAACTAGTGGGGTTCTATCCAAGGGGGTTTGATCTAAGGTGGTTCGATAAAACCCTCTTCAATTGGAATCCTTTAAATGGAAATTTTCAAGGCTTAAATCATTATATTTTCTAAAAATATGTGATTTCAGCAAAAATCAAGATCTCCCATAAATTGTAAACTAGTATTGTGGGATCACCCTAATTGGAAAAACAAAGGGACATGATTACATGGTGTAGGGCCAAGTCTGGGAGGTACATAGCAAAGTTAGGGTACTAGATCCATGAGGCTGTTGTAGAAAAAAAGTGGCCATGCAAGCTTTGTCGTGGTAAATGGGTACTTCTAAAGGTGGATCATTCACATGGATGGATCTCCCTCATCGACTCTTAACGATAGATAGATTGAAATCTATTTGAATAAAAGGACCAAATTGGTGTGTAATGTGTAATATGTGTGACGAAACGACAAATCACCTCCTATTGAGCTGCCCCTATACTATGCATTGCTGGTATTGATTGCTCAAGAAATTAGATTAGTCTACCTGTAGGAGCAACAACATATGAGATTTCTTTCCGAGTTGGATAAAACTCATTACAAAGAGGCATTTTAGGGTCAATTATGGATTGCTACACCATTGTTAATTATATGAAATATTTGAAAAGAAAGGAACAAAAGGATTTTTCAAGAAAAGGCAATTCAAGTGAAGGAGCTAACTTAACTAACCGAACAGAAAATTGCAGAATGGATGAATTCTCACATTAAGGTGGAAATAAAGTCAAGATTCACAACTTGGGATGAAAAGTGATGAAAAAATAGAAATGGCTAAAGATCACCCCTTTTTCTAGTTTCCCCCAATCCAAAATAGAAACGTAGTATGACAAAATGGAACCTTCCTCCTAGTGGAAGACTGAGGCTGAATACATATGAGGCCTCCAAGCGAAATCCTAAGAAGTTGAGGGCTTGGCGCATCATTCGAGACAATGAAGGGGAACTAATCAGGGCAATTATGTCAACAAAACTTGAAGACACCACAAACAATGTAGCAGAAATTGAAGGTATTTTAATGGGTCTCATGTTGTACGGAGAGAAAGGCCTAACCAATATAGAACTTGAGTGTGATTCTATGTTTTGCATTAATTCTTTATTAAAGGGTATTAAAGGGTCAAATCGAGAACTGGTGTCTACAACCGAAATTGACAAGGATAAGAGAATTGATGCACGAACAAAAGGTACTTTCGTTTAGTCTGTATATATCATCGGGAATCCAACTATGTGGCATATCTTCTTGTTAATCTGGGCATCAACCAGAGTGAACAAACCATCTTGAGTGACAATGGCTACCCAACCTACAAAAGGCATGGGCATCCAATGGCCTACCATGCCATGCCTGTCCTCTTATCTGCAACTAAAAGGACATCTCGTAGCCACCGCTAGCAACCTGCCCGTGCAATCCTGCAGCCATTAGATTCTGTCAAGGAAAATTAATAAAATTTTCTCCCGCAAGTAAAATGAAATTACTTTGTTTGCTGCAAATATTATATAATATAATAAGTGAATATATTAGATTATTTAAATTTATTTTGTTATTTATATTATATATTAATTTAATATAATAATATGTACATAAATTTTATTATTATTTATATATTTATAATAAGATTAAGAATATATATTTTAATTATATATACATATAAATTACATTATTATTTATATATATTAATATAATTTTATCATTATTGTTTTTATATATAATTACATTAAGAATAAATTTTATTGAAATTAAATTAAAAAATTAATAATTAGTAAATAAATTTAAATAGATTATATATATAGTAAAGTGTAAACTAGAATTGTTAGAAAAATTCTTTAAAATTTAATTGATTATTCTCAACATCAACTTTATAGTTAAATTTCAATACTTAAAAAAAATATATTAACACTTGACTTATTTACATGTAATTTTAAAATGAAAATTATGTTCATTTCTTCACTTTTCTAGTGTTAGTGGCTATGCATACAAATCTCTGGTATACATATAAACTATTCTATATTTAAATTCCCTCTTCTTGGATTATTAGCATAGATTTATGTGAAACTTCACTTTTTTTCTTAATTTTATTTTTAGGATGTAGTTATTGATGAATTTTCCAAAACTTTAAATAAGCATGTCCATCTATTTTTGTAATGGCTAAAATGATTAGTTGTGGCTTTTCCTTCTCTATTTTATACAAGAGTATTTCATGAGATTAATTTAGTTAGTTAGAGATACAAATTATGTCCCCAAATTATAGTGCCTTTGTCATATATACATCTTAGTTTCTTAATATTCAAGAATCTATTATCTTAATTATATTCATAGTTGCCAAATTGTTTATTTGTATTTAGAACTCCAAAGGATTCTTACTTGAAAATGGGTTGTCAAAATTAACTAGGACCTCAACTTTGTGGCAATTTTACAAAATGACACATCAATACATAATGGGATAGGAAAAAATAACATGTTTTAGAAAGCTGACAATGAGTGCTACCTATATGTATTTTTTTTTTTAATATATATATTGACTTCATTTGACCTTCAAAAAATATGGTGTGAAATGATAAATTTTGATTAGTAAAATGATGTATGAGACTAAACAATATATTTGACATGTAAATTTGTAAATTGATTAGTGAGACATACTATTATACCTCATACCTAAGCCATATGTTTTATGAGATAATATTCAGATGAATTAAATATGACATTTTCTTGTATGGCATCTTGATAGTGTGAATATGAATTTATGTTTCATTGTTATTTTGGATGTACTGGTAAAGTCAAATTCACACTGTTAGAATGTGATTTGTGAGCACACAATTCAATTAAAAGTAGTTATATTTCTTTACATTTCTACCCCTACTAATTGAAATTAAATTTTTGATGTTTGTATGACCTTATGCTAGCTTTCTCATGATATGTTTTTAAAAATCTACCAATTGAATGGTGAAATTTGGAGATTTAAAAAATAAATAAAAAATAAATAATTATAAATAAAAGTGAAATATATAGAAAATAAAATTATTTTGTATAAATTATTTAAGGATGAATTCAAATGTAATAATATATTAGTATATTTAGATATTAGAGTTAAGATAATATAAATAAGTTTTTAAATCAATTTGTATTTATTAATATGTTTAAATGCACGTAATAAAACAAATTATTATAAATTGATATTTTTATAAGTATAAATCATATATGTATAAAATATTTTTATGTATTTTTAAAATTTAGTCTAAATTAATAAAATGATATAAAATAGAGAAAGCCAATTTTTATTTATTTATTATTTTAAGTTTTTATCTATATATATATATATATATATATATATATTTATAGATTATTAAAATACCAAATATAAGATATTAAAAACATTTATAAATTATTATTTATAGTTGTTTTCATTTTTTTGAATTTTATTTACATTTTTAAAGAGAATACTTGTAACCCACCAAAAATATATGTAATCACCCTGTTTTAAAATAGAAAAAAATAACATTAATTATTTTTGAACAATAAGTTGGTAACCATCTTGACCTAATTATATATTTTGTATTTAAATGGATTATTAAATATACTAAAACATATGTATTCAAAAATATGTTTAATAAATTTATAAATTTTATTTCATTGATCTAATTAATTAAAGTGTTAAAAGTTAATAATATTTTATTTTTAACATTGAACTCAAGTGTAAAAGTGCTTTGGATTTAACTATGCGTGTTTTTACATCAAGTTTTAATCACACTAATATAATGTATTAGTATATCATGTTATAAATGAAAACATATTAGTTTAATTAAAATATATCATTAAATTATAAAGGGTAGTGTACCATTTTTTTTCAGTTAAGTCTAAACCTACACTTTATTTTTCATTTCTCTATAAATATTATTAGTCTATTTTTTCCATCTAATTTCTTTTGTGATTTAATCCTATTTCCTCCCCTTACTCCTCTGCTCTCCTACCCTTGGTTTGTTTATTCTCTTGCTACCTCCCTTCCTTTTAAGAGGTTCCATGTGCAATCTATATCCTTCCAATCCTCTTCTTAATGCATCCATAATTCTAATCATAGATTGAACTCTAATTCTTGTGATTGTTATATTCATATTAGGGTTAAATTGAAAGTGATTATAACCATTAATCTATATTTCGGGGCAACCCATAATATATTAAAATTAAATGTAACTCTAATTAGATTAAAACTTTATTCTAACCATGGTCCACTCCCTATAAATTATTATATTTACAATATACTAATAATATATTTAATATATTATTAATTGAACCCTAACCCTAACCCTAATCCGAACCAAAATATAAGCATAATTAAAGGCTAACCCCATCCCTAACTCCAAATGAATCATAATGTCAAACCTAACCCTAATCCTTATTGAATTGTAATAATAATTGTAACACTATACAAATCCTAACCTTAATCCATCCTAGAACCCTCATACTAATCTAACCCTAACCTTGCAAATTGTATTTCTAATCCTAATTAACCATAACAATAATTATACACCTATAAGAACCTTGACAACATTGTAATCTTAACCCTGATTAAATTGTAATCTAACCCTAACGATTATAATAATATTATATAAATTATTTTAAAACTATATGATAAGTGTAAGTGTAATTCTTTATTGCATTTTTTTTAAAGATAGATATGTTAGTTATAAATATATATTAATTTAAGAACTTATTTTTATTTGTTATAATAAATTTGTTATATTTTCTTTGTATTTAAGTTTGCAATTGTTTAAAATCAGATGTGCACTTATTATGAAAAGTCTTTCTATTAGATGCATATTTAAGTTTTTATATTTTTGCACAATAAAATATTTAGTGAAATCTTAAATTTATAATATTTCTTTATAGATATATATTGATTTTGAATAAAATAGAATATGAATGTTTTTTCCTTTTTGAAATGTTTTCAATTTTATTAAAAAAAATGAATATTTTTTATGATTTAAATATATGAATTTAGAAACATATTTTGTGTAATTGTAAATTTCAGATTTTTGTAATTTAATTTTCTAATTTCTAATTTGAAATCATTAATTTAGAATTTTTAAAAAGAATAATTATTTTTCATTCTTTTATAATTTAATTATTATTCTAGTGTCAAAAAAATATTGTATAATGATATCAAAGAACAATTTTTTTTTTTAAATTAGCATATTAATGTATAAACTTATATGCAATAGTAAATTTAACAAAGTTCATTCATACTTAATTATCTAAATTTTAGAAACTTCACATTTTTTCAATATGATATCATGATAAATAATATTTTTGATTGGAAAAGATTGCTTCAATAAATCTATATAAAAAGGAATATCCCATTTTAAAAAAATCTTGAATATTTTATAATTTGAAATATATTAATTTCAAAACTTACTTTTATAAAATTTAGTAAGTTCTTTTATTACATTTCTAAATTTATAATACCAAATATATATTAAAACTTCTAAATTAAATTTAACTTATTTTAATCTATATATTTATTTAACTACATGTAATTTAATTTACCTATATATTTATCCTATGTGTAATTTAATTTTTGTCTATATATTTATTCCATACAATTTTACTTATTTAAATTTAAATTAATAACTTTATTTAATTTTTTTTAATAGAATAATTAATATATTAAAAATTATTTTAAAAATCTTCTCAATTTAAATTTTACTAATGATTACTATGATGCATCAATATTAAAATAAAGATATTTAAATAATATTGATATTATTTTAATTTTATCTAGATTGCTATGTAAAATATCTTAAGAAGATTATTAAAAATATATAACTTGATAGTTATACATCTTAAAAATTTGTAAACTGAAGATGAGGGGTGATTTTTGCAGGAAAATTAGGTGGGATGAAATTCTCTGGTAGTTGGGGAATAAATTTGCCGGATCCATCTAACATTTTCGAGGCTTGACGGCGGAGTCCAGGGGGGCATGCTACGAATGGCAGTGTCCCTTCATCTGACGGACATCAGAGCAGGTCATGGGTGTGTACTTCATTTGATTCAGGATGGAAGGGCATGGGCATGGCATCAATTTTATATGTTGCGTAGCCTTTGCCATCTTGAGTTGCTTAGTGTGGGTAATTGGCCGGGACTTTAGAAAGTGCTCTTGTCCGATGTGGAAAAAGCTAGCAATGACATATATTCTGGGTAAACCGTTTCACGAATGGCAATGAAATCTTGGTAGGATTTTCCATGTTTGCTACTTTGAAACTGGTAACTACACATGATCCTTGTTGAAGGTAGCTCACAAGGATAAATACGATCGATTGGGAGGTGTTTGTTCATCATAACATGACAAAGAAAGAAGGGAAGGAGCTCACAGAGATCGAATGCCAGTGTAATGCCACTTTTTTTAGGTCACTGACACAGGAAACATCAATGCCATGATGGGGATCCTCGATGGAGTCACTAGTTCTGGGAGCCATACTTACAACAAAAGAATCTACGAGCTGTTCTTTGGGACAATTGTTAAAGCAATGGGAGATCAAGAGCTGACCTGGATTTGATTCCATCTTTGATCAAACATATGTTTCGACCACTGCTACTAAAGGAAGTTGGGCGAATGGAGGTGATTTCGAGAGGCAAAAAGATTGTCAACATCTTTGAATCTGTAGTTGCAAGGTGAAAATGGATAATTGCTAAGGCGTTATAGCTCTTTTGGGAGGGTATCATTAGGAATTGTCTATGCAGCCCTCAAAATGACCATTTGATCGTATTTATTGATTAATGAAAATTAAAGATATAATGCATTCTTTATTTTTAATTAATTAATAAATACGTCAAGTGACTGTTTTGAGGGCTGCATAGACATGGAAACTTTTCAGTTTTATTAGAGTCATTATGGCGACCTCCTTACACCTGAATGAACAAAATATCTGGACGAATGAGCTTGCTAATTGTCTCATTTGCCTCAAGGTGTGGAAATTTTGAAAGTGTAGAACTGTTATGTAATCTTCGTTTTTGATATAAATAAAGCCCGACATGTCCCTTTGACAACACTTTTCTATAAAAAATTATAAATACAATAAAAAAATATAATAATTATTAACTATAATACTTTTATATTTGCATTTAATAGTTTTAATATAAATATAATATATAATAATAATATTATAGTTTATATAATAATAAATATAATTACATTATATATGCTTTAATTTAATATTTGATATACTATATGTTATGGTAATTTAATTTATACAATAGAAAATATACTAATTATTAACTATACTACTTTTAAATTATATTTAATTTAATTTGCAATATTATAATAATAAATATAATTTAATTTGTATGGTACAAAATTTATAATAGATGTTGTATTATATTTATGTGTTAATTTAAGTTTCAGTAAATAAAAATATATTAATTAATAAATAAAATATTTTTTATTTATATTAAGTAACTATTATTATAAAATATAATATATGATATTATATGCAGTAATAATTATAATTATATTATATTTAATGTAATTTGTATTATATAAAATATAATAATTTATATTTATATTTATTAATTATTATTATAAAATATAATTACATTATACATAATGTAATTCAGATAATTACATATAATATATTAATTATAAAGTTGAAATTTTACTTTTTCACATGTTTATCTGTTTCAAATTTTCAATCATGTAGTTTTGCTATCAATGTTTTTTTTTTGTCCCTCCAATAGTCGTATCCCACATGTCATTCACTGTCATTTCCAGCTTTAAGTCAGTTTTGCTGACAAATTTTCTTCCCGGCCTTAAGTCGATTGACAGGCATTGTGATTGGAGCGCAAAACACGAAACAAACAGACAGTGTATCGTCGAATATAATTATTGCAGCCTGCAAAAGACAGCGTACGTTGCCTCATCGAATTCCGTCGGATACAGCAGTGTTACCATGAATCGATGGATCGGATGCAGCAGTGTTACCGTGATGCGATGTTAACGGCCCAGATGATTTAAATCCAAAATACAAATTGGGGACCACTGGCGGGAGGAGATTCAAACTGGTGATACACAAGTCATCCAACGTGATACATGTGAGAAGTTATCAACACTGCGGTCAGGCCAATAGGAGGTGCCTCGATTCGTCCCTATAAGACTTGGCCCATTTTTCATCTATCCTCCCACATAAACATAAACTCCTGTTTCTTCCTCTTCTTCTTGTTTGCTAATAATGGCGAACGCCTCTGTTGCCAGATTCGTATTGATCTTGGCTGCCATCGCTGCCCTATCGTTGGGTACTGCTGAAGGTGAAGGCACACGAAAGCCATACATTGTTCACGTACTCAAGTCCGCCAAACCCAGCCATTTTACTTCACACCAGAAGTGGTATGCTTCAATGCTTGACCGGGTCTCGCAATCAGATCCGAATGCAAGGGAGTTGTTATATACATATCATACTGTCTTGCACGGCTTTGCTGCGACGCTGAGCAGCGCAGAGGCTGAAGCCATGGAGAGTATGGACGGGTGCTTAGCAGTGATTCCGTCCTCTGTTCATCAAGTAGAGACCACGCACACACCTGACTTCTTGGGCCTTGCCGGCCCCTCTGGAATATGGTCGAAATACTCTAATTACGGCAAAGATATCATCGTGGGCGTGATTGACTCAGGCATATGGCCTGAGAGCAAAAGCTTCACTGATGCAGGCCTTGGACCCGTTCCCGCTAGATGGAAAGGCAGTTGTGAAGTTGGGCAGAAGTTCAACTCCTCAAACTGCAATAAGAAAATCATCGGAGCTCGATACTACTTCAAAGGCTACGAAATGAAACTCAATACTAGCATTGATCCAATCTCTGAGTACAAATCTCCTAGAGACAGTAGTGGCCATGGGACACACGTAGCTTCTATTGTTGCGGGAGCTCCGGTAGATGTTTCCAGCTGGTTTGGTAATGGAAAGGCGAGAGGGGTGGCCCCTCGAGCCAGGCTGGCCATCTACAAAGCGTGCTGGAAAAAGGGTTGCGTCGACGCGGACATAACTGCTGCGATTGATCAAGCGATCGCTGATGGTGTCGACATCATTTCAATCTCAATCAGTTCTCAAGATCTGCCTTTTTACAAAAGCACAAGGGCCATTGCAGCATTCGGGGCCATAAAAAATGGTGTTCTCGTTTCTGCCTCGGGAGGAAACAGCGGACCATTTTCATCTACTCTGAGTAACACACTGCCATGGATTACGACTGTGGGCGCCAGCAGCATCGACAGAGCTTTCCCTGCTTTTGTACAACTGGGCAATGGAGCGACATACAGAGGCACCTCCACCTACAAAGGAGGAGATGGAAAGTTGCATGGGCTCTTCTCTCTGGTGTATCCCTCCGCCACCAACAGCTCAAAGCGTTGTCTTGAAGGCAGCCTCGACCCCAATGTGGTGAAGGGTAAAATAGTGCTGTGTGAACAGTTATTGACTTCCAAGAATCCAGATGAGAACCGTGCTATGGCCAAGGGGGACGAAGTGGCGAGAGCAGGCGGTGTAGGAATGATTGTTGCAAATGAAGTGCATCTCGGAGCACAACAGCGGATTACCGAACCTAATAACCAGCCCTCTAATAGTCTGCCCTCTATGACCATCAGTTTTAGAGCCGGTGAAGGAATAGAATCTTACATCAACAGCCCGTTGAATAATGCAACGGCCGCAATGAACATCACAGGCTTGACTGTTGTTGGGAAAAAAATAACTGCTCCCATAGTCGCTGCGTTTTCTTCTCGGGGACCGAGTAAAGAGTATCCACTTATTCTGAAGCCTGATATGATTGCTCCGGGCCTCAACATTTTGGCAGCCGTGGGAGATGGTTACGAATTTTACTCAGGGACTTCAATGGCCTGCCCTCATGTGAGCGGCGTTGCAGCGCTGATAAAAGCCGTGCATCCCATGTGGAGCCCCGCTGCCATAAAATCTGCTCTAATGACTTCTTCTTACATTCTTGACAACGCAAAGCAGCCCATCAGTGATTCATATACCATGCTGCAAGCTGACCCTTTTGCTATGGGTGCAGGTCACATAAATCCCCAAGCTGCTGTGGATCCTGGACTTGTCTACGATATGGAACCTCAAGACTACATCAACTTTCTCTGCTCTCTCAACTACACCAAACAACAAATTGCTCTACTCACCAATGAGGCCTGCCCCAGCTCCAGTTTGGAAGCCGCAGATCTCAATTATCCCTCATTTTCAGTGGTTTTTCAATCAGGCAGTCAACCTGTTCAGGTGAAAAACAGAATACTGACGTACGTGAGCAGCACTGTGGATGTTGTGTACAAGGTGAGTGTGAATAGCCCTCTTGGCGTGAAAATGAGCGTGGAGCCACATCAATTGAATTTCACGACACTGAACGAGCAAGCCAAGTATAGTGTGAAATTTGAAAATGAAGGGACAGCCAAAGCTGGCACAGTCGGATTTGGAGAGATAACGTGGAATTCTCTCAATGGAGGGAAACACATTGTTCGAAGTCCAGTCGTCGTAGTATTTTGAAGTTCCATCCTATTGCTAGACCATTCAACTAGTAATACCACTAAATGCTTTTGGTCTGCTGTAGCTTAGCTTTCCTCTTAGCTCTGTCTGTTTTTCCTTGTATTCTCAACCATATTTGCGCATAATACAGAAAAAAAAACACCAGTTATATCGCTTTCGAGGCACGATTATTGCATAAAGATGCACGAATCTCACTTATGCATATGTTTTTTCTTTGAAAAAGTATTTATATATTATTGTAATAGGGAAGTTTGCATATCCACGTCTATTTCTATTTTAGATTTAAGTGTATTCTGAGGTAATATTTAAATACAATAAATAATATAATATTGTGTGAAGTTGAATTTATTTTTATATTCTTTTATTTGTTTATACACACATTCTAATATATTTAGTCATTTCTTATTCATTCACACAAACATTTTTGTAAATTCGTTTTATTTACTATTTATAACACTTTTCAAACACTTATCTTTATTTAATTGTTTGCTACTTTAATCTAGCCACTACTTTATTCTAAAATAAGTATGCAGATGTAAGATAATAAACCTATATTTTTTAAATTTTAAATTTAAAACTTCAGATTTAAATTTGGTTAGCTAATCTCCTTTGCCCCTCTATCTTCTCTTTTTATCTATCTATTTATAACACTTTTCAAGCACTTACCTTTATTTAAAGTTGTTTGCTGATTTAATCCGACAACTACTTTATTCTAGAATAAGTATGCAGATATAAGATAATAAACCTATCTCTTTTAAATTCAAAATTAAAATATAAAACTTAAGATTTAAATTTGATTAGCTAATCCTCTTTACCCCTCTATCTTGAGCCAACTAAACATACTTTAAAATAAAAGTATTGAGTTTCATTAAATATCCATATGATAAGATCTAAATAATGATGTATAGTACATTCATTCTAATCATCCCACGATCAAGTGTTCAACTAATAATATCACTTAGAGTTTTGGACTGATATAACTTTGAGTTTTGTCAAATAAAGAGAGCACCCTCTATAGCTTCACTTTTTGTTGACTAGAGGGTTGTCCTCTATAACTTTGATTTCTACCGAGTAGAGGGATGTCCTTTGTAGCTTTACTTTTTATTTTGTAGAGGATTGTCCTTTGTATCAATTTTTTTTCCCTCCCTTGTTGCTTTGTTTCCTTGTATTCTCAATTATATTTCCACATAACACACTATATTTAAAAAACAAAAAACTAGTACCACTTTAAAATAATTGCACCTATCTAAGGAGAAAATTTAGCTTATGACACATCATTATCATGTTGAGATGTACACATCTACCTTATCTCTATGCTTTTTCTTCAAAAGGATGTTTATATATTATTGTAATAGAGAAATTTGCATATCCACATCATTTTTTATTTTAGATTTGAGTGTATTTTGAGGTAATATATATATATATAATAAAAAATATAATACTTTGTCAAGTTGAGCTTTTTTTTTTCTTTTGACAAAAGGTGAAAAGCCTAAACGATTATATTAATATAAAGTGAAAATACATAAGGGCATGTTGATGCCATTAGAGAATACATATTGAAGCTTACAAGGGGATCAAAGCCAAACAACTTGTCCCATAAAAATGTGCAAAAATGTAGAGAAGTCAAACCAAGACCTAGGCCAAATAATAAAAGTAATCTAAACACACTTGTAGTGTAGGAAAATGCATACCCTTGCATTTTCACACTTGTTTGGGCCCACCTTGTTTTATTTATCCTTATTTATGTCTTAAATGGTCTTATTTTGCATCCACAAGCCTAATGAACTACATCTTTTTATGGCTAATCTCGATTAACTCTAAAGGATAAATGATAATTTAATGATTATGTCTGAGTGTCCCTAACTTTTGGGCTGGGACTAAGGTGCCACCTAGGGCGTCTTTGTCCCCCAAAAGTCTTGGGACCCTGATTTCAAGTGTGCCTTAAATGGGCCCCCTTTTGGAGTTTGTGCCCCAAGTTTTCAGGACTTGGGACTAAGACGCCACCTAGGGTGTCTTAGTCCCCCTTAAGCTTTTTTTCAAGATTTAATTTCAAATCTTGGTGGGATTTAGCCTCTTTAAATTAATGAATTCCTATGTCGGCTTGTTGTGGTGTAATTTCAGGATATAAAACCTAGAAGACCCCGTGAGAACTGATGAGACCATTCACATTCCATTTTATGCCATATATTAGTGTTTCTTCATATGCCTTTATAACCATTTTTATATGGGTAAATGCACAAAGTTGGGTTTATGAAATGTGGAAGCTTTTGCTTTAGTCGAAAAAATGAAATCAGCTAAGCAAAAATAGGATCCCGAGCTTGAATCGAAAATGAGATACCGCTTTTTGAAAAACAAGATCCCATTTACTCGAGGGTCCTGAACCAGCGGAGAGGAAACGAGATCCTGGTTTGTAAAGAATGGGATTCCAATTTGTAAAAATCGGGATCCTATTTTTTAAAAATCGGGACCCCGTTTCGTAAGACTTTTTTTTTTTTTAAACGAAGCAATCTTCATTTTCACCTGCACGCACGAGATCCAGGTTTGAGAGCGACAGTGACTACCAAAAGACCTCCAGGTACTCGTACTCTTCCTCTTTTATTTTTTTTGCATTTTTACATTCAAAATTGAAATTGTTGATAAATTTAATGTTTCTAGCATGTTTATTTCAATTTTTATTTCCATTTTAAGCATGTTTATTTCATGTTATTTTTGAAATAAGAAATTCTAGAAATAGATTAAAAAAATACATCAAATTGTGAAGATTTTCAATAGAAACAAAAAAAAAAAACTTGAATTGTATTTAGAAACAAAATTTAACTTTTGAAACTTGAATTATTTGATGATATAAAAAAAAAAACCCTAATTGAAATGAAACAAAAAAATTGCATTTCAAAACCCTAGAAATTGAAATAAATTGAAAATTTGCATTTAGAAACCCTAATTAATCTTTTTGAAATCTCGAATTCAAATCAAAGCAAAAAAAAAAAGGAATTTCAAAACTCTAGTCTGAATTGAAACTAAAAAATTGTATTAAAAACCCTAATTGCTTAGAAATTGAAACCTTGAATTGAATTGAAACAATAAAAATTGTTAAAACCCTAAATTGAAATCGAACAAATCATTTTGAGTTTGAAAACCCTAATATTCGAGCTAAGAAAATTCTTTTGTATTGCTTAAATCTTTTAAATTTGATTTGCATTGTATGGATAAAATGATATATTAAATTTTAGTTTCAATGTTAAATTATAATTAGATTAGAAAAACTTTCCATTTTTTGTGAAATGAGTACATTATTGCTATATGAATTTTCATTTAGAACTATCTTTTATATGAATTTTGATAATTAATTTAGGTCAAATAATTAGTCTATTAAAAAGATGAAATAAAAATAAAACAAAAATTAAAACACAAGCTAAATTCTAAATCTAGCTTCATCTAGGGTCTATTAAAAACCTTAAGTGAGGATTAAATTCAAAATCTAGCTTCATCTAGGGATCTAGGGTTCTTGAATTGAAGTTGAACTACTTAAGAATAAATGTGGTATTTTGATGAAATGTAAATTAAATTAGGGATGGTAAATAAATCAACTCTCTTTAAAAAATATAGATGTCTATTCTATTAGAGAAAAAATAAGGCTTTTGAACAATTAATTATTAGAAATTGAGATTTAAGTTATAATCTATTTTGAAGAAAAATAATGGTAAGAAATATATAAATTAATTTAAAGAATAGAGTTTAGGACATATGCATAATATTTAGTTTTTGTGAAATTAAATGAGAGGGTTACTTGACACATAGAAATTACTTCTATTAGAAATGAAGATTTAAGTTATTAAGTAGTGGCATTTAAAAACACCTAGGGGCACTGAGTGTTGGATCTCAATTGTCATGTTCTCATAGGTTAGCCCTCATGATAAGATCAAGTTCATGATTATGGAAATTATTGAGGAGAATAGTATTCAAACTTGGAAATGGTGATGCATAATTAGATTAAATTTAGGTCCTCCTATTGAAGTGTTCCTATCATAGAGTACTTTCAAAAATTTAAATGATTTGTGAATAATGATCAAGTGTAATTAAATGATAAAACAAAGACAATTGAATGCCTTCGAATATTAAGAAAGTTTAGTTGGCTCATAATGTATTATTAAATGTGTAAGGGATGGAGAATTTTGAATTTAAATTTTTAAATTTTAATGATTAAATCCATGGTTTAGGATTTACCATATATATGTACTTAGAGTATTGGTCTAGGATTTAAATTTTTGCACTAGTTACCTAGACACTAAATAATCTAAATATTTTTGTTTTCTAAGTTCTTTTAGGTTCTTTCAATTACAAACAATCTAAAATAAAATACTTTCAATTCAAAATTAACTAATTTTATATCATACATGTTTTGTATCATAAAATTCATTTAAGTGAGTTCAATATTAATGAAACAAATATTAAATAAAATAACCTTATATATAATTAAAAAAACATCAAGTTAAAATATACATCAAACTCAATCTTAATCACACATAATTATGTGTTTCTATTATGGAAATAGTCAATCTATTCATAAAATAAAAAATAATTCATAAACTAGGCACTAACTTGCAAGTCCATTATTCCTAGGGCCACCCAAACTTCACCCTAAGTTCGTAAAACCCTAATCCCTGATCTCTTAAATCTAAACCCTCAACACTAAAGCATCCATTTTTTCTTAGGACCTTATAATCAAATTTGGTTGCCTTAGGCAACTCCACCAAATTTGATTCCCTTAAGCCATGTAATTTTGTCATAGAACCTTACTACAAAGATCCCCTTAAGCCATGTCATTTTGTAGTATAACCTTACTACAAAGATCCCCTTAAGCCATCATATTACCGTAAACCCTAAACTCAAAACTCTAAACCCTAAACAGGCTAAAGACACCATTTTTTCACCAAATTTTATTCACTCGAGCCATGTCATTTTGTCCTAGGACCTCACTAGACATAGATCTCCTTAAGCCATCCTATCACCCTAAATCATAAATCAATGTCTTAAGGGGTCATAATATGATATTTCTTAATGGGATGAAAGAAGTTTTTAAAATTTGGTGAAGTTGCCCAAGGCAACCAAATTTAACAATAACAATATTGTGCAAGATTATAATATGAATGATATTTGAAACAAGACCTATCTCAATCAGTTGTTCCATAAGAAAATGTTCTTCACTAAAGCATTCATTTTGTCTTAGGACCTTAAAATCAAATTTGGTTGCCTTAGGAAACTCCACCAAATTTGATTCCCTTAAGCCATGTTATTTTGTCCTAGGACCTCACTACACATAGATCCCCTTAAGCCATCCTATCACCCTAAATTGTAAATCGATGTCTTAAGCTATCCTAATATGAGATTTCTTAATGGGATCAAATAATTTCTTAAAATTTGGTGAAATTTCCCAAGGCAACCAAATTTAACAATAACAAGATTGTGCAAGATTATAATATGAATGATATTTCATGATCTAGGTTGGTCAGTTGAAACAAGACCTATCTCAATCAACTGTTCCACAATAAAATGTTCTTCACTAAAGCATTCATTTTGTTTGAGGACCTTAAAATCAAATTTGGTTGCCTTAGGCAACCCCACCAAATTTCATTCCCTTAAGCCAAGTTATTTTATCCTAGGACCTCACTAGACATAGATACCCTTAAGCCATCCTATCACCCTAAATCGTAAATCGATGTCTTAAGGAGTCCTACTATGACATTTCTTAATGGGATCAAATAATTTCTTAAAATTTTGTGAAGTTTCCCAAGGCAACCAAATTTAACAATAACAAGATTGTGCAAGATTATAATATGAATGATATTTCATGATCTAGGTTGGTCAGTTGAAGCAAGACCTATCTCAATCAACTATTCCACAATAAAATATTCTTCACTAAACCATTCATTTTGTCTTAGGACCTTAATCAACTGTTCCACAAGAATCCTATAGGATACTCCCATGAATCCTATCCTATAGACCTATCTCAATCAAATGTTGCACAAGAAAATGTTCTTCACTAACTTACAAGTTCATTATATTCCAAGGGACACCAAAACTTCACTCTAAGTTTCGTAAACTAAATTTAACAATAATTATATCATGCAAGATTATAATATGAATGAGATAAATCATGATCTAGGTTGATTAATTTATGGTTTAGGGTGGTAGGATGGCTTAAGAGGATCTATGTTAAACTCTAAACCGTAAACCCTATAACATTCATAAATTGTCTTATATTAATAGTTAATTGTATTTTCATTCAAGTAACATGCCTTAGACATAAATGAGGCTTAAAAGTTTATTTTATCATATGTATTCAATTAGGCCATTTATATTGAATGGTTTAAGGGTATAAATCCTAAACATGTATCTGACATTTTGAAAGTACAAATCTAATGCAGGTTCACTCATATCTTCTAGAGATCACATGGATCGATTCAATAATATTCACAATAAACCTCCACGCCCTCCATCTCCACCACCTGAAATCAATGGTGCTCGTTTGCAAACACGAATCAATTCCAATGTTAGAGCCATCCAAGATCAAATAAACATTATTCAAAATGAAGAATTTGTCACACCACCTATGAGGATGATTGCATCTAGGATGCAAACCATTGTTGATGCTGTTAGGGCTATGGATGGGATCTTAGATGAGAATCGATAATGGCTAGAGGAGAGGAGAAATTCTAATTCTGAAAAGGAAAACACAAATAAATGAAGAGATGCATTAGAGAGCCATAATAGTTTTTAAATTAAGACAATGATCTTAAATAGTTATGAATTTATGAATTTGGTGAACGATGGATATTTTGTGTGACGTGAATTTATGATTTTGGTTCTAAATGGATATTTTTAGATGGATGGGGCTAGATGGATATATATATATATATATGCGTTAGACATAAAATGAGCTTTTGTGAATGTTTCAAGTTTATTGTTTACTATGTACACATGTATTAAAATTGCACATATATATGTTAAATTTTGAAATTTGTATGTGTGTACATAGTTTACTTTAATGATGTATGCATGCAAATTATGCGTGGCATTTTTTATTTTAAATGTATGTATGTTAAATGCATGGTAGTTTCTAATTATAAATGTATGTGCATAGTTTACTTGATCAAGTTCAATCAATGTACATGTGTGTTTCAATTTTATATGATCTTAATATATTTATGCATGTATCATATTTAAACAAATTTGCATGTGTGTTTCAAATTTAACTATTTCTTGTAATTTTTTAAGTTTGTATGTTAATTTAGTATAATTTAATGCAGGTGCACACTTATATCTCATATCATGGATGATTTTTATATTGATGATATCATCAATCCACCACCTCAGCCACCTTCACCTCCCCCTCCCCCTCCCCCTCCCCCTCCACAACCTGTTGCATCTGATGAGGCTCGCTTACGAGCATGCATAAATGATTAGGTTGCATCAATACATAATCAAATCAATGCTATGCAAAGTCAAGCATTGATTCCACCCCATGTTAAACATTTTTCATCTGTAATGCAAAACATTGTGGATGCCATCAGAACCATTGATTTTGATCTAGATAGGCATATACGAGACAAAGAACAAATGAGATAATTTTATGCTGATGGTCTCTCTTATAAAGAAATATTAAACCTTAAAATAATGAAAGCCCACCTAGCCCCCTACTTTCTCGACCCCGTTACTTGACAACCCATTCCTACGAACAAATCTAGAATATCCATGAGGTGGTGCATACATCCACAAACGAGTGCAAATTTTTGGGATCGATGGTATATGATTTTTGATAGTCCCCCACATGCTAATTGGGAGTGCCCATTGTATTTTTTGAGGAAATTATATGTAGAGTTTTTTATGGGGCACAAACCCAATTATTTTGATTTTAAATCATTTCAAGGTGTTGGTGGTGGCATGCCACAATAGAGGTTAGGGGCAAGGGGTATCCCCAACACCCTGTGCATGCACAACCCATTGTTGTTGCTCCTGGTCCTTCCATTCATGCACCTATGCATTATCGATCTATGTTCTTGACATTAGGTTCCCTTAGTACACTCACATAAGAGCTTGATCAACATGCTTCTATGATAGCAGTTGGGGAGTATAGAGACGATGATGATGGAGGAGTGTTCTATGGAGCTGGTCCGAGTACCACTCCAGGAGTGTCGAGGCCAGCCCCACATGTATGTACTAGTTTCAATCAAGTATGCTATGGACTTGATCAGGCCACACCTAGTTCAGGTGGACATGGAGATTCTAGTGGTTCATTTGGTCACATCAGTTCATTTGTAGAGTTTCTTACAAGAGGTGAACATCTTGAGGATATTGGTACATAGGTATAAATATGCATCTACATGTTCATTTTATAACAATTTTGATGAATGTATATATCAAAGTAAAGTTTGCAATACATTTTAACAATCAAACTATTTGGTGTACAAACGATAGTAACGATGGTGAAATCATTCGTTCCATGAGTACATACATCGACACCAGTCCTAATCGGCAACCCTTATGGGGTATTTTGATTTCAATTTTTTAAATTATAAATGAAATGATTTTTAACTTGAGTTTTAAATTTATAATTGAATAACATATATGTTTGAAATATTTATGTTGGTTTAGGCGAGTCAATCAGCTTCCACATCAATTCCACCCGAGGGGTTGTCGAGCACTCCTCCACTATCGACCATTGTAGACCAGGGGCAGGTACATTTATATTGTAAATTGTTTAATTTACATTAGTATAGTTACAATTATGAATTTTTAATTCACTATATATATGAAATTTGCATGTACACTTGTAAATATTATAAGCTTGTGTTACATGTCTACATGTATGTCTAGGTTGATACCAAAATCAGAATGGGCATTGGGAAAACATTAGATTTTGCAGTTACTCGTGAGGCCTCTGATTTTCAGGTTGTTTAAAAAAAATTCTGCACAAAATGTGCAAACTTGAATATATATATATTTACCTAATTCAAGTATGTACATGCTTTAACTTTGATCTTGTAGGACTTTGTTAGTGCAACTTTCAACCCTAACTGAGACATAGTTACACCTCCAAGAGGGCATGTGGAGCAGGCTCCAGATCAAATGGTAATTTAAATTTTTTATTATATTTAAATTCAATTATATATTATATATTGTGAATATATAATAAATAATTTTAAATTTCAAATTGAATATTAGTATAATTTGAGCTAATACATGTTTTAAATTATTTTTCTTTTATAGCATGTGACATATCTAGTAGTTGAGAATGTACAAACATGTCTTGCAGAAGAGAGTGCACAACCTATGGATATGGTACAATAAAAATATGATAAATTATAAATTAATTTCAATTAAATCATTTTTAATTGTAGACTTGTGCATCTAATTTCAATTTTTTTCCATTGTTTGTGTGGATTGATTCAAAGAATGTAGAGGTTGCTTCAGGTGCAGTAGAGCATCCGAACCCAGATATGACGATAATTTAATTTTAATATGATAAATTATAAATTAAATTGTCATTAACTTTTTTTTCATTGTCTTACATATGATTTCATCTTTCTCTTGTACAGAGTGTTTCAGGTCATCTACATAGTCCACATGGCACAAAGAGGTCTCTTGATTATAGAGACAATACATGACCTAGAAACATGATTTTGTGGGTTATATTTGTTTATTTTGTGGACTATATTTTGGTTTTTCACGTACTCTGTTGGACTTTATAATTCATGGTTCTTGAGTACTTAGTTGGACTTTAGTTCATGGGTTGTACTCTGATGGACTTGTTTTCATACGCTTAATATATTTGTTTCATGCACTTAATATATTTACATAAATTATGGACTTTATTATTGTTTGAAATTTTAATTTACACATATACATTTATGCATTTTATGTTCACAGTCAAGATATTAATATAGGACATTAATGTGAAATTAAATATAAATATGAAATTAAAGTTGAAATTAATAGGAAATTTTAATAATTATAGTTTACACATTTAGTGATCTCATACATGATATGTACATTCAATAATTAGCTAAAATTAGTCAATGAACTTATTCAATTCATGTCAATCAATAATTAGTCAATAAATCATAATTTACAAACCAAAGCAATTCGTTTATATACCAGAAAGGATAAAATTTTAAGAAATAAACAAAACCATACAAGATTAGAGAACAAAAGAATTAATAAATTCTATAAATAATAAAATCCAACACTAATTTATAAGCTGTCAAAACAAATAATGGCATCCAATACTATTTTTTAAGCTATCAACACAAATAATGGACTCCAATACTAAATTATAAGGCGTGCATTGAAAACAAATAAGGGGACATCTTAAGGGGTCATAATACAACGTCTTAAGGGGACATCTTAAGGGGTCTAGTATGATGTGTTTAGGGGATGTCTTAAGGGTTAATAATAGAATGTCTTAAAGCGATGTCTTAAGGGTTCATAATAGAACATCTTAAGGGGTCATAATACAAAGTATTAAGGGGATGTATTAAGGGTTCATAATAGAACGTCTTAAGGGGATGTCTTAAGGGTTCATAATACTGTGAACCCTGGTTTTGTACTTGCACAAATACAACAAAAAAACACAGTATTAGATCATATGCAAGTTAAAAACGAGGATTCCCCATGAAATTAGATTGAAACATTAAGATAGGAAGAAAATGAAGAACAATGCAAATGAAAGTAAATAAATCCTATTTTAGTGAAAAAACTATCAATCCCATGGGGGAGTTGGTGCCAATTGATGTGTCGAAATTAGCCCTTTCCCAACTCCTTTGTAAGCTTTGATGATTTGATCCACTTGATGGTTGAATTCCTGCATAACCTAGCTAAGAATTTGATAAAAATAGATGAAATGGCTATGCTTGAAGACTTTAGGGGTTAATTAAATAAAATGTAATATTTAATTAAAAGGGATCTATAGAATTAATTAAATAAATTTGATTTATTTAATTAACATGAGATGATGACTTAATTAGATAAAGTTGATTTATTTAATTAAGAGATGAAGAGTGATGAATTTAATCAAATACAGATTATTCGATTAAATGACTAGCAAAGGAGATGATTCAAGATGAAATGGTGTTAGTAAATCAGGATCCAGTGTGTTGGATCAAATTGTACATTTTCCATGTCTACAAATACAATGCATTAAGGGTTCATAATACAATGTCTCAAGGGGATTCCTTAAGGGATCATAATACAATGTCTTAAGGGGATGTCTTAATGGGTCATAATACAATGTCTTAAGGGGTCACAATACAATGTCTTAAGGGGTCATAATACAACATCTTAGGTATATAATTGATTTAACAATAATGTATGCATGAAATTTAGTGATTTGAAGACATACAAGGACATATATGTACATATATATCATCTCAAAATAATGTTTACAAAATTTGGATATGTCATCTCAAGAACATCTCAAACTCATGCCCAAAATGTACTAGGTCTTCACACCACCTAATATCAAGCAATATCAATGAAATCATCAAGACATACATAATTTAATTTATATAAAACTAACTATATGTACACAACTCAAGTACCTGCATTTAAAATTATTCCACACGTGTGTAGGTTGAATCTAGACATCCTTTCCTTTTTGTTTCAAAGTATGATATCAATGCAATGATGGCTTAAGGATACAAAAAAAAGATAATAAATCAATTTAAACTATAAATGTACAAGAAATATCAATATGTAATCAAAACATGCATTTAAATATATTTTTACTAATAATTACCTCTATTTAAAAGGACAATATAAAACTTAAACTATATTTACTTGTATTTACTTATTCCATTGTACCATCTGCATCCTCTCTTTTTTATAATGCATCTATGATTGTCTCATGCTCTTCCATAGAAATTGTCCATAACACTTTATTTGCAGGTCTTCCATGATACGATCTAGTTTTATATTTGTTGCCACCACCAAATGTGAATAATGTATAATTTTTTTATGTGGTTCATAATCTTCGAATGCAAGTAGAGCATTCTTCCTTGCTAGGTATTTTCGTATCCAAGTGCCAACAACCACAACCGATCCTATTGGAAAATATGAAAACAATCATCATATAAGTTCTCAAATTTTTCTTAATGAGATGAAAAAATTGTTCTAAAAAATTGTTTAAGGGGATCAAAAAAATTGTTATCAAAATTTTCTTAAGGGGATGTCTTAAGGGGATCATGGTACCTGTTGGATAATGATAGCCATCATCATCTTATCAAGGTGATATTAACTTATGTTTACTCTCCACACAACGAGCCAACCAATATTTTGTTTGCTCTTCATTCCCCTCAATCGCAACAACAACATACACATGTCCTGCAAACAAAAAATGATTTAATAACTTGCACATATCAATAGAAAAAATTTAGTATTACAAAATAACTTAATAAAGTGAAATTAAATGAAATAAATTGAATTAAATTACCTTCTTGTACAAGGTCTGAAACACGGTCATAGTCTTCAGATGCAAACACTTGATCATTTTATTCAATAGTTCTTTCATATTTATCATGTGCTTGTGAAGGTGTCAACGATCTTTGCTCCCACTGTTCAACCCATTATGTATTTTCACATGCTTCCCAATCTCCTGAGATGCAAAACTGGGAAAAAAATGCAAGATCCCTTGTCCAGATAGTCCATGTGCTTGCTGTTGAACTCCTAAATGAATGCCATTTAGTAGATCCACTAATTATCTCACAGTCAACTCTAGGTACAATGTTATCTTCTTCAACCAACCAAAATAATCGATGAACTCTAGAGTAGTCACTCGAACTAGGTGTAGATAATATTGTATTACACCAATCGACAATCCCACTTGCATCTTTAAATTTTATTACATATTCAAATTTTAATTGTTCTCTAACAAGAATTCTTTTGACACACACACCAGCTCCATCATGATCTCCTTTACCATGCCCAACTTCAAAAAATATCCATATATGTTGGACATTAAGTTATTTGTGAATCCTACTTAACTAATAGAACATTCGAGCATTCTTGAACTGCCTCGTACAATTATCTGACCATATGAGGTGTTCTTTCATATGGATTCCTCTTTCTCTTAGTTTTTTGTAAAATATACTAAAACAGTATTGAACAAACTCTGATGAGTGTAATCGATTGTCACTCAAATAAAAATGATACTCCCTCAAAACTTTTCTATCATCCTCAGTGCTATAATTTGCATGTCTATAAACAATATGGACAGACATAGCTACTTGCACTAAATTATAATATTGTGATTGAATTTCCTCTTGCGAAGCTAGAGTATAATTTTCTGCAAAATCAATCACTGAAAGTATAGTACCAATTGGAAATGTGTTTCTACATGCGCAAAATTGGACATCAAGCCATTGAGCATGTTGAGAGTGCATGATTTATTTTGGTAGTATCTTATTCTTAAATTCACTCATGAATGCATGCACACTAACTTTTTCTATAACTAAATCACAACGCTTTCCTATTTTTCCATCTTCTAAAGAATAGTGAACTTTCTTAAATCTTTTAACTTCTACTAATTGTTGTCCAAAATCATTATCAACACTTTCATGCATACAAATTCCTAAGAATGAAATGTTTCCATAGTCAATGCATTGTCTAGAAATACAAGAACTTAAATAAAACAATTTACCATTAGATCTTTCACAAAAAAAACTTAGATAAACTCCCTTATTGCTTTAGGTGGCATATTAATACTGCATTCCTGTATAATCATGTTAATATGCAAGGTACAACATATATATCAAAAAAAATCATAAAAAAAATGAAATTGAACGTGTGTTTTACAACAACAAGATATTCGTTGCTTATTAATTTTTACATACCATGGTTTACATTTTTCAAAAGACCTTTGACTTATTTTAATATTATCGGGTAACACAAAATCACCATAAATTTTTCTATAAAATTCAATTTGTGTTGTATCTAATAGGTGTTTTGGGTGAGGATTGCAAACTTTGGACCCCACCCTTAATTTTAAAACATCTCTAGCATTAGATGAAACCCTAGTATTATCATGCCAATATTTTTCAATCAAAGATAATTTAATTTCAACATTCAATTTCATATCAAACCTCAAGAGTCGACCACTGAAACTCCAACATTGGTTGATAGGATCATTTTCTATAATTATTCTTCTTTTTTCTGCTCTTAGCAATGTCTTAGGATGTATTTCTAAAACTTCACTAATACTTCTTACCATTCTTTTATTCAAAGTTTCTTTATTAACTATACCAGTTGTTATAGCTCTTCTTGCTGCATTTTTATCTTCAGATCGACTATTTTTTCCAATTGATTGAATGGAAATAGCAATAGTACACATAGCATGTTTTAATGATTGATCTTTTCTTTTTGGTTTAATGAAAAAAGCCTAAACTTTTCATTATTTTCCTCATTTTTTGCATTCTCATCAATTGCATCATTAGTTGACATTGAATTGTAATTTTTTTATGATAAAAAAATTCGTTGTATATTTTATTTGCATGTGTTCTTATTTGCCTCCAAGAAATTTGACTAGGAAGATTATCAAAAAAACCACTTTCAATTTTAAAAAAAGTATTTTTATTAAATTCAACATCACATTCTAGATTTTCATCTTCATCTTCATTTTCATTTTCAACTTCAAAATGATTTACATTTTCATCTTCATTTTCATCAACAAAACAGTTTTCATTTTCATTTACATCAACAAAATGGTTTTCATTTTCATTTACATCAACAAAATGGTTTTTGTTTTCATTTTCAATAAAAGGATTATTCTCAATTTCATTTTCAACAAAAGAATCATTCTCATTATCATTTTCAACAAATTCTATAAAATTTTCATCTCTTTGAATATTATCAATGTCAACATCGTTAAGTCCAACATCTTGTAAAATTTCTACATAAGAATTTACCATTTTGCTAACATGTGGATTTGAAGATGTACTTGGATTTGTGCATATTGAAATATTCTCCATAGCATTGAAAGAGGGATTTGAAGACATAGTAGGACTTGATTGTATAATCATATTCTTCTCCAAATTGACTTCTTGTAAATTCACTTCATCTACAACCATGGTCTCCTCTATGTTTTCATCTTCAATAGTTGTGGAATTGGATGCTCCCCCATCATTCATTGATTTAATTCTCGTTTTTCTTTCTCTTTGTCTCTGTCTCTCCTTCTCTTTGTTTGCTTCAATTTCTTCAGGAGTTAATGTATTCCTCCTCTTATTACGATATTTATTTCCCATGATTATAAAATTCTCAAGCACAAATGAATGTAAATAGTGAAATTCTTCAAAAAAATTGATTCAAATTGGACCTAAAAGGACTAAATTCTTCCTCTTGTGTTCCTCAAAACAAGTAGAAAACTAGCACAATTCCACTTTAAAACTAATTTCTTCATGCCTCCTTTGAAAAAATCAATTCATATTGCAAGTTGAAGATCTTTTGTTCTTTCTTTGAAAAAATGGGATCCCGATTTATAATCGGGATGTCATTTTTTTTAATTTGAATTTTTTTTTGCCTTGTGGTTGGGATTTTGGTTCGGATTTTGGTTAGGGAAAATAATTGGGAGTCTGAACCTAGACCTTCAACCTGGTTTGACTTGCAAGTTGAAGGTTCTAACAATGTTAGGGAAAAAAATCGAGTTTGGACATATGGCTGATGACTTTTTTTGCAAAATTTTTTGACGAAATTGAAACCCATTTTAGATGAGAAAATTCAGATTTCAAATATGTAATTTTTTTTACAATTGGATTATTTTTCTATTTTTCAATTAATTTCTGATGAAATTGGTCCATAAACTTTAAATATTAGTGTTTTTTTACTATTTTAATAACTTTTGATTGAAACATAACATTTTGACGAACAGATTGCACAAGGACAAACCTCAAACAATTCTTTTCAATTAAAAAAAAAAAATGCAAAAAGTGATAAATTTAGGTCATCTTATGCGTGTCGTACATGACGATTTTTCTAGACGTAAAATATGCCTGATAAAAAATTAACAAAAAAAAAAATTCAATAAAATATTACAAACAAATCTTCAAGACATGCTTCAGTGAGTCACAAGTCTTTCCCAAAAGGATTTTGAAAAATATGATAATTTAAGTCAAAATATGGATGTCGTACACATGCATGGTATGGTAAAAAAAAAATGACTTTTAAATAGTGGTTTTTGCAAAAGCCTATTGAAACTCAATTTGTACAATGTGGGTATTGAAATAAATTACATATTTGGAAACTAGACTCCAAGTACTACATTTTATGATCGGTGACTTGTTTGAAGATTTCATCTCTAAGTGCTTCAAATTTTAAGGTCAAATGTGTCAAACTCTGAAAAATCAGGGAAAACACTTCCACTTTTTGGCCAAAAAGTGGACTCAACTTCTTGTCAGCACCCATATTCCATTTCCACACCATATTATATCATTTTACCACCTTTATGCTGCATATGACTAAATATATATAAGTAATATTTAATTTAGTTTTTAGATAAAATATGTGAATAATAAATATTAGATTGTATTTACTAATATTTTCTACCATTATTTTGAAAAATAAATAAACACTTTTCACTATATGTGATAGGATACATATATTTTAATCTTTTGTTATAACTAATTATTATATTGTAATGGCCATAAACAACTTTAACACTCCCTATTATTATGGACATGAGACAAAATAAATTTCCATATTATTATTATGTTAAAACCAATTTAATATATTGGTTATTTTGTTACCAAACAAACGGGCCATGTTAAGAATATCTTAGTTACATGATTCTCTCCATGATTCTCTTGTTTGAGATCTAATTTTATGGAGAGATTATAGGGAAGAATTATGTTATTTAGTAAATGCCTCATTTCTTATATAATGCATAAGAAATGGTGTGAGAAGGGAGATGTAATATTTTTCAGAAAATAAATAATACAACAGCCGATTTGAAGTCTTAAAGAGTTTACAACAAATTATTTTTTTCACCCCATGGAAGGAGAGGAGGGTCCACTCTCTTGAAATGGTGGTGATGTTAATTTTTATATTATGTATTTTATTTTAATATTGTGGTTTCTTTTATTTATTAAAATGTGAGTAATTTTGTGATTACATGTTTTCAGTTTGGTTTTAAATTATTTATTTCATAAGATTGTAGTTGCAAAAATTCGTACAGTTTTGGAAGATTGCAGTTCATGTCGCCTGCATAGAGCTCCTCTCACCTGTATAGAGCTCATGTCGCCAAAATTTTTCCAATGAAAAATGTTGCAAATTCAAGAATATTTTAATCTTAAACAAAACCAGTAATGTTTAATTAGAGCTGAATTGGACATAGCTAGACCTTATATACAATAAAGTATTTTATTTGAGTTGTTAATTTAAAAAATTTACTGGTTTCAAAAGGTTTTCTTTAGGAGTACAATTGAAGAGTGTTCTTTTTTGTTATTCTTTCAAAGAATTTAGATCTAATTTTTTTTCATTTCATCCCCACTCAACTTGCTGATTTCTTCCCTTAGGTATACTATTGCAACACCTCTTGCAAGCTTATGATCCCCGGATTGGTACTTAGAACAAGCTGAACCTAGTTTATTCTTTAGCCTAGTTTTGGCCTATCGAGGACTTCCTTTTCCTATCCTACCAAAAGTTTAAATAAAAATGCATATCCAAATTATCCTTTGAAAATTCTCCTTCACCCATGATTGAACCTCCACCGCTTGAAGAAAACAATACCCAACTTAAAGCCCTTCCGACAAACCAAGACCCATCCATCATAAATCCTTTTCCTATTTCCTACAAAATACCAAGAGAAAACCAAACATTTCCTAATCCACCTCCTAAAAAAATTTATAAATCCAAAGAGAAAGTAGTTGAACAACCCTCCATGGTTTTTGATTAGTTGAAAAAGGGATGCTCTAGGGTTTAAGACATAAAACATCACTCTTTCTCCAACTAACATTCAGTACTATCCTAGGAGCCTTAATTGGATTGATTATCAACCTCACAAGGTGAGTCAATTCACAATGAGGAGGACCTAGGATGGGAGTTCTTTAAGCTCTTAAGGGGTTCACCACCAAGCAAATGCTTGGAAAAGACACTTTAACATTCAACTCACAAAATTTAGTAATGTAAGCCAAATAATTAGTGCAAATGATGAATTTAAGCTACACAAGTTAGGGTATGTGTACCTGGGAAGTTTGGAGATGTTGTGAGGATTTTAGAAATGTAAAGAAGCTGTCAATATATGCCTTGGAGGACTAAGACACCTAAGATGGCATATTAGTCTCACTTCTTTTTTTGGGGCAAACACAAAATCTAATTTAGATGCCAAAAGAGATTCCCGGAGAATTTATAAAAGATATGTTGTGGAGGACTCAGATGCCCAAGATGACATTTTAGTCCCACTTTAAATTTCTAAAAAGTTTGAATGTGGTCCTGAGCTCCCAGATCTACAATTTCTTCCTCTCGAATCTCAGGTCTTGAAACAACCGGATCTGACATGTAGGTGAGTTTCCATGAATATGAAAACTTTGTAATGAAATTCTACAACTTTAACAACTTTTCACTCCAAGTGATCTTTAAGTCTTCAACCTAGATCTGAAAATACAAACACACAAGAGAGGGAAAAATTGTTGATTGTTAGCAAATGGGGGTTTGCCATGGTCAAAGCCCTTGTAGGTAATTAAACCAAATGATGAAATGAATGAAATGAGACATGAAACATGAAATATGTAAATGATATTACCTTGGATAATTTATTGTGAAGAAAATCTACAATCTACCACATAGTGGCCATGAAGAATGTAGATATTGGATCCTTGGATTTGATATGAACAATAGTTGTAAATAGATCTTCAATGCTACATCCATAATCTTGGATCAACAACATGAATGGATGTACTAAACCCTTGACATGATGCTTGAATATTGATGATGGCTCCAAATGCTTGATGGATTGCTCTTGAATACTCTTTTGGACTCAATATTTCTAGAATATATGCTCTCACAACTTTCTTAGATGAAAATTCATGAGGGAACCTTGTATTTATACTTATTCATGCTTAATACCCTAGAATTACACCATAACAAGTCGACATATAATATCTTTAATTAAAGTCCAAGCTAAATCCTACCTGAATTTGAAATTGGACCTTGAAAATAAGCCTAGGAGGAATAATATGCTCTAGGTGGTGTCTTAGTCCCAAGGCTCAATTCTTGAAAAAACTCCAAAAAGGGACCTAATTGAGAGGTTTCAAAATTAGGGTCCCAAGACCCATGGAGGAAAAAGATGCCCAAGGTGGAATTTTAGTCCCAGTCCACAAATAAGGGACACACAAACATAAAAATTAAATGATCATTCATCTTTTGATGTTTTTCAGGATTTTCCATAAAAAAAATAGTTTATTAGGCTTGTGGATGCAAAATAAGACCTAATTAAGCCATAAAGAAGCATAAATAAAGTAAGGAAGGCCCAAAAACGTGTGAAAATGCAAGGGTATGCATTTTAATACACTAAATTTAGCCCCCACTTTAGTGAGAGGATGGACTTGCTTCAAAATCACACTAAAGTAGCCAACCACACAATCAAGAGGGTTTCAAATGTACGAATGTTAGTGAGATAGGATGACAATCGATCAAGAGGGATGATTAATCCTCGAAGGTCGAGATCCTATGAAAATCAAAGATAGGCACAAAGGAACACACATGCAGATGATATATGAAGCCATAACCAAATTGCCAACATATGCCATCAAGGACAGGAAAAAGGAAAAAGAGAAAAACTGCAATGGATCAAGCTTTGACTAACCATCCAACGTGGTGGACCAGGTCTAGGTTTGAAGAGGGTTTACAAGTGGAACACATTACACACCATGCAAATAAAACACCCACTCACAAGGGCTAGTGGGAGCTAGTTTTCCACTAGGTGAGCCCTAGGAAGTCCATACCAACTTCATACACCCATGACTATTATAAGGACAAAAGAAAATGCATGCTCACAAGGGCTAGTGAAGCTAGTTGCTCACTAGGTGAGCCCCAAGACCATATAAAATCCATACCTCCATGGATTTAATAAGGTATCATTGATGTGTTTTTTATGCACCTCTCAACACAGGCAATGCATAGGTGCATCACCTCTCTTGAAAGATAATCTTCCACAATCAAATTGCAAAACACTATCCCAAGGTCTCTTGGATGTCAAGTCTTGACAGTGCTTGGAATATCTCAGTTGTTTCATGTGATTTTATGGAATGACAAGGCAAACTTATAGATGAGTTACAAAGCAGGGAATTTGGATCTGCAAATGGAGTTCTTAAGATGGGAGAGTTGTTGTGCGTCTGCTGCAGGTTCAAACAATAGTCTTGAACTCCATTTCACCATCAGATTTAGCTTTATAATGTGCAATGAACCTTGCCTAAGGTTACTTATTGAAAAAAAATGAAAAAGGGTAGGGAAGAGAGAAAGTTCCTGGATCTGAAACTATGAATGAACAATGATCATGGAGGCTGCTATAGTAGACAAACTCCCTAAATTGGGTTTTGCTTGGCCAAGAGGATCCTACAGTTACACAAAACCAGTGCAATTTTCTAAGGACTGTAGATTTTTAGTTTGTATACATACATCATGAACATGCAAGTGAACTAAGTTTCAACAATCAAATAAAGAAGCCCATGCTAACTTTACACATCAACTTGTCATCAACAAGTGCCAACAATATGGGCTAGAAATTCATCAAATACTAAAACAACAATCACCATTACCACTTCCATTCAAGAAACTAAAACTAAAACTAACTCGGAAGGTAGAACCATGCACACATAATGAGAAAACTCAAAAGTAACACCCATAGATCATGAAATGCTGCTTTCTATTGCTGCAAAATGTTTTTACAACAACTCTCCAACTTGCTACAAATGAGGGGGAGACTCCTATTTATAGTTTTCCAAAGACCAAATGAATGGCTAGGAATGATTTAAATTGTGTGGATCATATTCATTACATTAAGGCTTCACCTACCCCACAATATTCAACAATTTGAAATACATATGTTGTAATTTCCCTATTTTGTCTTGTAGTGGCCAGTCACTATAGCAGTTTTGTCTTCTAGCTGATTTCCCTTTTACTATAGTTGAAACTGCTTGAAAGCTGCCTTCTTCCCAATGGACTTGCAAAATTCTTCATTGGATTAAAAGGGTATGTCGACGATTGGCATCAGGATTGGTTGCCCCTGATTCGGGCGAACAACCCCCAAAGATCATCATCATCTGGTGAAAAGTAGGACAACTCCCCTTGCATTTTGTCATTAGTTAACTTCCTTGGCATAGGCCTTCTTATGATGTCATCTCTATTGATGTGCATCAAAAGGAGAGGTGGGCATAAAATGAATGGTGATAGGAGCCACATGATTTTCCTTGTTCATCTTTCAATGGGTCTCCTGATGGACCTGCAGTAGGCTTCTTGAAACCATTTACTGGAGGCCGAAATGCTGTTTTCGGAATCTTGTTTTGAAAATGACGAACATGGGATGCCGCTCTGGATGGTATCTCCCATATGCAAATTTGGAATTTGAAAGGTCCAAGGAGGATAAGATCCAATTTTAGCATCTGGGTCAAAGTCCGTTTTCAAATCGGAGGAGCGCTTGGACGTTCCAGAAACAAGAGGCTGAAATGTCATTCTGGAAATGTTGTTGCAGGAATGTTGTTTTGATTTTTCTGCAATTTCATAAAACATAATGAAACCTTGGCAGTTCACTTAGGCGTGACAAAAAAATCCCAAATCCATAGAAAACCCATCCCCAAATTCAAAAATGAAGGAAAAAGCGAATCGAGCAAGCGGGGAGGCAAAGCTCGAAAAACCTAAGACTTAGCAACTTTTTACTTTAGAGGCAAAATATGGTCAGCCAAAAATGAGACTTTGAAGGGCACGTTGACCAAATGGGACACCAAAAAAGGGGGCACACAAAATGAGACTGGAGAAAAGCAGCCCATCGGGAGCGAAAAAAAAGAGGGTCCTTGCCTATGGTGGGGCGTGTGTGCAAAACATGCACAACAAATGGCGACTCACTGGGAAAATGCTCCAAAGAATTTTGATGACAAACTAGAATCATGAACCCAAAATCTCTAGTTCGGAACCTTCATGCTAGGGAAAATAAGCCAGATGCTCAACCAAAGGATTAAAACCACTAGTTAACCCAACCTTCAGTATGCTGAAAATCCAAGTGTGAGCAATTGCATTATTTCCCATCATTTAGTTGCTATAAGAACCTAAGCTCCATCAAGTTAAGCTACTTAGTTTATTCTAACTCCAAAAGCATCCGAGACATTGCCTTGCTTCCAATCAGGTGTCCATAGCTCCGATGAGGTTGTCACTATGATTCTCTCGAACATTGCTCTACTACCAGCTGGACATCCATAGCCCCGGTAGAGTTGCTCAGATACCCCTGAAAAGCTGAATCTGTCTTCTTTTTGACTTTCAATATTTTTATTTCTTTATTTTGTTTCTTTTCTCTTTTCAGTTCTTTTATATTTCAACCTGCAAGCAATGAAGCTCGCGCTCAGGGCTGAGAATCACAGTGGCGTTGGAGCATAATTTTAGAGTTTTCACTTAACTAGACTTCATAAAGGACCTACAGTGACTCTCAGATCCTTAAAATATGTGAGAGATATAAGATTCTAGGATACTTCAAAATCAGACCAACCAACGACTTATCCACTTTGAATCAAACATCCAGATCGCTTGATACTAATAGAAGATCCTCACCATCCATTCTGAAAACTTGATTAGAGTTTGACAAAGAAATACATAGAACAACCCTAGGAAATAAGAAAGGTTGTTGTGCACATGGATGTGCCCAGTCAAAAGAAGAGGGACCCCAATAAAAGTATTAGCAAAGCGAGAGAAAACAAAAACAAATGAAAGAAAATGAAAAGAAAAGCAAGATCCAAAACCAAAGCAGGACAGTGAAAGAAAACAACGAAGAAACTACTGGGTAAGTGCACCAATCTGTGACACAATTTTTGGCTCTTAAGATGCCACTTTTTTTGTGAAATCAGGAAAATCTTATTTGCACGAGATAATGAAGATAGTTATGCTCAAAATTTCAAGATGCGGCAAGAACAAAAGTTGAAGTGATCTAAGTCTAGTTTCTAAGCTACTATTGTTTTTTGAAATTAATGAAGATTAAGGGTCTCAAAGAGGGAGCGGGGGGTGCAAAACAGGTCCTGTTTTTTTTTTAAAAAATAGCATAGCACTTCAGGGCTCCCCCCATTTTGGTTAACTTTTTTTTAGAATTTCAAAAATCCCAACAGTGAGAAATTAGCTAACACCATGTAGTTTATCCTCCTTCTTTCGGTTATTTTTTTTAATGAATATATATTATTTTATGAATTTCAAAGTGGACACATCCTGAAAAGTTGAAATTTGAGTGTGCTCCCCCCAAATTTTTTGCAAACTAATCGAAAATTGATTTTTTTTTCATCATGTGTAGAATCGAGTCTAGTTTCAAAAACCATAATTTGTTTCACATTCTGATGAACGTGTAAAAATCTATCCTAAACATAGCACATGTTGGTTTTTGACCAAAAACAAAGGCATTTACAATAGAAGCCATGGATCAAAACCTTAACTAAATCAAAATGAAAAAATAATTATATATTTAGATAGCTGAGATAGAGGTTAATGCTATCACAGTTTTTTTTTATAAAATTGCATTGGAATACATGCAAATGAGATGGGGAGCACGCTCAAAAATATGAGAAAATTTAGCAAATCCTATTAACTAACGCATCTAAAGCAGGCCTTTTGGCGAGCACCAAATGACCTGCTTTGCACAGAACTAGATTTTTGCTTTGTCTATCAGTGAAATTATATACATGAAATAAAAATATAAGTATAAGTTGACATTTACATATGTACATTTACTTTCTTATACTTTAAGTTATATTTCATGTATATATAGGCAGGATGTTTGAGAGTGGTTTCAGATCTCTGAGAGTTATAATGCAAATTCTAGTTTTTGGAAGATCTTAAAAATTTCAAACTTAGTCAAATTTCAGTAATTAGCATGTCAAATTTTAGTAATCAAAAGGTCAAATTTTAGTACTCAGGAGGTCGAATTTCATCTATCTCACTCATTTTCATCTCTTATTCTTTAGACCTCTCTCTCTCTCTCTCACTATCTCCATCCCTTTATCTAACAATATCTTCCTTGAGCTCAAGAACTATGTCTCTACATGTCCATCTCTCTCTCCTTCCCTCTCCAATATCTATCTCCCTCCCTCCTTCCCTCTCTACATTTTTCTATCTCTCATCCTTCTCCTTTAATCTCTATATATCTCTCTCTACTCTCTACACCTACCTATCCCTCCCTCCCTCCCTCTCCTCTTTTTCTCTCTCTCTTTTCTTCCCTCGCTCTCTCCTCCCCTCTCTACTCTCTATCTTGTCATTCTCTCTCTCCTTCCCTCTCTAGTTCTCTCTATCTCACTTCTCTCTCCTTCCCTCCGTCCCTCTCTAATTTTCTCTATCTCACTCTCTCTCTTCTCCACTTTCTACTTCTCTTTATCTCACTTCTCTTTTTCCCCCTCTCTCTCTCCCTCTCTCTTCCTTTCACCCACCTTTTCTCTCTACTTCTCTCTATGTAACCTATACCTCTATACATCTCTCTCTCTCCCCCCTCCTTCCATCTCAATCTCTCCACCTTCCTCCTTATCTCTCTAGTTTTAAGCTCCATCACACATCTCTATCACCTATCTCACTTCTGTCTTTCCCCTTCCCTCTCTACTCTCTTATCTCTCTCTCCTCTGTCTCTCCATCCCTACCTCTTCCTCCCTATCTCCTTCCCTCTATTTTTCTCTCTATCTCCTCCTCCCTCTATCTACCTAGGCCTCTCTCTATTTTTGTCTTAGCTCTCTCTATCCCTACCTCTCCCTATATCTCTCCTTTCATATCTACTTCTCTCTACCTAGTTTTCCCTCTATACCTATTTCTCTCTCCCTCCTTGCCTCCTCTCTCTCAATATCTCCACCTTCTTTACCTCTCTAATTCTCTCTCTATCACCTCTCTCTATCTCTCTCCTCCCTCTCTACTCCCTCTATCTCTCCCTCCCTCCCCCTCTCTCTATCTCTCCTCTCTCCCTCCCCCTCTTTCTATATCTCTTTGCCCTCTCTCTACCTATATCTCTCTCCTTCTATCTATCTCAACTATCCATATTTACCTATCCCTCCCTCCTCTCTCTCTTCCACCAAAATTCACTCTACATCTCTCTGTCTAGCCTACCCCTATATACCTCATTTTCTCTCCCTCTCTCTTTCCCTCTCTTAATCTATCTACCTTTCTCATTACGCCTCTACTTCTCTCTATCACCTCTCTATCTCCCCCTTCCCTCTTTACTTTCTTTCTCTCTATCTCACCCCTCTCTCCTTAAATATCCCTCCCTCCCTCCTCTCTCTCTATCTCACCTATCTCTCCCTCCCTACCTCTTCTTCCCTCTCTCCTCCATTATCTACTTCCCTTTATCTCCCCTCCCTCTCCTTACCTACCTCTCTCTCTCTCTCTATTTCACTCTCACCTCTCTCTAAATCCTTATCTCTCCCTCGATCCCTACCTCTCCATCCATCTCTCCTTCCTTCTCCACTTCTCTATATCTCCCTTTACTCTCTCTACCTACCTCTCTCTCTCCATCCCTACCTCTCCCTTCAATTCTCCTTACCTCTCTAGTTCTCTCTACCTACCTATCCCTCTATACCTCATTCTCTCTCTCCCCCTCTCTCCATCCTTCCCTCTCTCAATAGATGTATCCACCTTACTTCTTCTCTCTCTAACTTCTCCCTCCCTTCCC